>BLSH010157057.1:516284-529432 GCA_018402905.1 Glandirana rugosa | reverse complement strand
TAGTAATGGCGGCGATCTGCGATTTTTAGCGGTACTGCGATATTTCAGCGGACATGTCAGACTATTTTGACACTTTTTTGGGACCATTGGCATTTATACAGCGATCAGTGCTATAAAAATGCACTGATTACTGTGTAAATGTCATTGGCAGTGAAGGGGTTAACCTGCAGGGGGCGCTCTAAGGGTTAACTGTGTTCCCTGGGCGTGTTCTTACTGTAGGGGGACTGCCCTAGCTGGGGAAGGGAAGTGGTCACAGCCTTCGTATACAGGAAGGCTGTGATCACATCCCTTCCCCCTCACACAGAGCGGAGGTCCGTGTTTACATACACGGACCTCCGCTCCTTCGCTCCGGGGGGGCCATCGCGGGTAGCCGGCGGCAATCGAAGCCGCCGCACCCGCTCCCTGGCCCTCCCCGAACACAGTGAGCTCGGCCGCCGTCGCATGACGGCGATTAGCGCTCACGAGCCACCTTGTCGCCGTCAATTGCCGATCAGCGGTCGGCAAGCGGTTAAAGTTCCAAATTTCCCTTGGCTGTAATTATGCCAATTCTTTCACGTATAATAGGGATGGAAGCGGCCTTACCAGGCCACTGCTTCATATAAAGTCCCAATATCCCCCCTCTTCCCCAGTTTATAATAAAATGAGTGGGCTGTAGGTTTGGTATTGCTACATAGCATGACCCTGACGCAAAAGTATGACCTCTTCCAGGTTACAGGTCAATGACTCACTAGGTCGTTCTGCCTGCAGACTGCTATATGACTGCTACAGCAGATGCAGAGGCATGCACTTCTTTTTTCAATTAAAGTGACACTAAACTCTGGTTAAAAAAATATTCTATTCAAGCATATATTAACTCAAAAATGTACCTTCAATTGCTCTCAGTCTGCTGCTGTGATCCGACTTCCTGTTAGAGGGGGGCTACATGTGTTCTCTATGATCCCACTGTATGTAGAAACACAGCCACCCCCTCCTGCTTGCTCCTGAGATGGACTGTGGAAAATGGGATTGGTAGCTTGCAGAGAGCAACACAAAGCAGAGTACAAAGCCATTAGGTAGTGTATGTGTATTAATAATTTTTGGAGATTACGGATCTTCTGTTTACATCATGTGATCAGCTGTCATTGGCTGATAGCTGATTACGTGGTAAGGGGCCGGGACCTGATCTGTGATCAGCCAAGTTTCATTGACTTGGAGATCACAGAGCGCGCTGCGCTCCCTGCAGGGGGCGCGCAGGCAGCTCGTGCACGGGAGGACGTCTATTGGCGCCCTCCTGGCAATTAAGGCCCGCGCTGTAGCCGTCATTCGGTAATAGCTCGGGTGGGAAGTGGTTAAATCGTCCATCTGATGAACGCTCTAGTTTGTTGACTTGCCTATCTGTTTCATAGTCTTTTTTTATTTCAAGAACGTTTCATAGTCTTTCCACCAGTGTGCGATTGCCTGGTAATGTAATGGAGAGTTAGATCTGTCACACAGCATTGCCACGTTTCAGGACATAAACTTCTACAGAAAGCTCCTGCATGAGGCACATTATCCCTGGAATTCATAAAGACTGGCATGGACATATTTGGCGAATGTACCTTGCATGTGCTCTAAAAGTGGTGCAGCGTGCTCCAAATTCATGTACCTGTCTGGAACTTGTACTTGAATTTAGGCACATGCTGTACCACTTAACGAACGCACGTGAGACACCTTCACAAAATCTGTCTCTGTACACCAGATGAGAGTTGGTCTTAATTAGCTCCACTTTCGTATGATATGAGCTGTCTGTATTTTATTCAGAATTTGGCACAGGTGTTGCGCGACAGTGTAAAAGTGGAGCAAATGACCTGAATTTGGTGCATGAGTCACTTTCAGAAACAAAAAACTGTTGCAGATGTTTTTGAATTAGGTGCAACACATTAACAAAAGCAATAAATGCAAGAAAAGCAGCACAACAGCTTTATTGGATCCCCACTATGTGTTTACTTTCAGTACCTGCAAACCAGCTTTAGGCAACTATGGTAGTCAGCAGAGCAAAGGGGCAACTGATAGTATCTGAACACAACATTGGTATAATAAAGCTATCCTGATTCATATTTTGGCTGACCAGGTACTGTGCCCCAACAAAAACTTGAATAGACTTCCAGTTGGTCAAAGTGTTTATTCTATTCTGCATGATGCACTCATGTCAGTATATCAACACATCAGTTAGACGTATTTACATGAACAGTGGAAGGGTGTGAAGCCAGTTGTAACACTTGCTCTGTCCTATGTTAATTTTATATGATATATCAGAAAACAGAAGGCACGTGCAGGTGCCTGGCATATCATTTTTACTTCGGTCAATTCCTGGGGATTTGCAAAGTCCGGCCAGATGGGTAATACCAATTTCCTTGTTACAGTCTTAGACTGAATAAATACAGTAGTATCTTCTCTCCATTCTCAGCCTGCTGATTATACTGTGAAGGAGGAGCAGCAGACTGATGAGGCTATCCATCTGATCACCACACCTATCATTATGCTCCCTGACAGTAGGGATGAGGTTGAAGTTCAATGCAATGCAGGGTTTGCAGTGAATTTGCCATGCTCGCAGTTTTCTGCGGCAAATGAAATGGACAGATTTGGCCTATTTCCCTGTATGAACTTCTGGGTGCTACTACAGCTAAAAGTCATTCATTTAGTCTCAGTATTGCAATGGCCACTAAATGACAACTTCCCCCTATGTGGGTGTCTTAAGATGCAAGCAGCTGCCCAGTGCATGCCCTCTATTCCTGTTCTGAAGACAACACATAAATGTGGTATTTTTTTTTTTACTTTCATTTTTGACAATGGTAAACAGGGCAAATAGAGATGATGAATTTCTCATACAGGGGGACAGACAGCAGTAAAAACTGACAGATGTTCTAATCCCTCGCCACTCTGCCCAAAACTAAAAAAAAAGTTTTGTCTATCAGGGTGATGCTGCAGTTGTCTCATATTGGCTCTAAGACCGAGAACTGAGCGATCACCTGACTGCTGACTGCTCAGCTCTTGGACTTCCCTGCCAGCCACCGCCCTCTGCTATGCTCCTCGATGTGGTCACTGGAGTGTTGGGCTGGAGAGGGGGCAGGCACAGCTGGCTTCAGCTCTCAGCCGTGCGCCGAGAGCCAAAGCCAGCTGTTACATCAGGCAGCTGAGTGGATCCTGACAATATGGTTGGGATGCTTCCAGAGCCTGGAGTGAATCTGTGACGTCAACTGACATCAGACTTTACCCCACTGCAAACTCTGAATCACAGGAGAGCAAAAGTAAATACACTCTTGCAAACCAAAAGAGAAGTACGGCTATACTTCTCTTTTAAATGTGTGTCTTATATATCTGCTCGAAGTTCAGCTTTAAATGAATAGGATATCATAGTTGGTAAAATACCATAACTTGCTGGGACAGTTTCTCGAATACAACCTTGGTCATTTTTTGGTCTGGCTTTGTTTCAGATCATTCCAGACACTGTCATTTTCCATAAAGACAAGCCTTTGGACAAAGTCATCTTTCACAAAAAACTCTGATCTGGTCACCCAGATACTGAATACAAGAGGGGATTGTGCATGATATTATATTTGGAAAGAGATGGAGAAGGATGGATTTCAAAAAGCATGTAGAAGATTGTAACAATGAAGGGTCATTACTAAAAGCCGTAACAAATAGCATCTACATTTACTCCATCTTGCCATCAGATTAACTGAATAAGCTTTGCAATCTTACAGTATCAACACGTTTAAAAACTGACACGCATACTTACATACTTGGTCACAGAATTTTTATTTTTTTTCAAGAAATTTTGACCCACACTGATTATACATTAAGATTCTGCTCAATTTTTTTTTTTTTCTGATTATTCCCTTTAACTATCCCTGAATTTTAGTGATCTGCTTTTGATTTTTGGTTGAAGACAATGAGCCAGTTGGAGTTTGTAGGTCCAGTAGGATAGGATGGAAAATAGGAAACTGGAAAGTAATCCACACCTAAAAAAGATCTGAAAATCTGTTTAAACATAGTACATACGGATATAGACATAAGGCAAAAGTAACACCACAAGAGGCAGGGATTTTATGCTGAAAGAAAAGTAAGGACTTTCGGCGCAGTTCTGATAGGACAGGCAGATTTGTAGGCTATTTTCAAAAGGCACTGCATCTTCATTCACACCATCTTGAAGTTAACATTTGCAGCAGCTTGGCTTAGGAGTGCATTCTGGGTTACAGCATGGCCTTAGTGAAGGATCTTTGCCTTTATTGATCTCACTTGGCGCATAATTCATACTCATAAGGAATCTGTCACGCTCATTCAGGATTTCGGTCAAGACAGGTTCCAGGTCTTTGGGGATGAACGGCTTTAACAAGTTGTAGTTCTCTGCAGGATCCACATCAAGATCAAACAGGAGAGGTGGGTTATGTTCAGTCAACAGTGCTGTTATGTGGCAGTCTGGATCTGCAGTTGTCTCACTATGAAATGCTCCTTTTGGAACACATTAAAAACAAAAAAAAAATTACTTTGATTATAATGTGTAGAATTCTCACAAAAATTAGAAAACATTTTATTACAAGCACAAGATTTTTTGGTCAACATTTTAAATGCCAATTATGTTTTTCATACTTTTAAGATCACTGCATTTTGTAATGCTTAAGCCAAGGCAAACATTTTCCCTATTTTGCATGGCTTTTTAACGTGCAACTAAACTGAGCTCCACAAACTAAAAGTAATATTTAATTTTTTTTTAATATTCAAAGCATGCTCACCCATTCCTCCATGTCTTTATGCTTTATTTTGTTGAGAAATTACTTTAAATAAAACATGGCATGGCGTTACAGTGGAGGGAAATAAAGTATTTGATCCCCTGCTGATTTTGTACGTTTGCCCACAAAGAAATCATCAGTCTATAATTTTAATGGTAGGTTTATTTTAACAGTGAGAGACAGAATAACAAAAATATCCAGAAAAACACATTTCAAAAAAGTTATTGATTTGCATTTTAATGAGTGAAATAAGTATTTGACCCCTTCGCAACGAGATGGTCAGGCATTTCTTGTAGTTGGCCACCAGGTTTGCCCACATCTCAGTAGGGATTTTGTCCCACTCCTCTTTGCAGATCTTCGCCAAAGTCTTTAAGGTTTCGAGGCTCACGCTTAGTAACTCGAACCTTCAGCTCCCTCCAGGTATTTTCTATAGGATTAAGGTCTGGAGACTGGCTAGACCACTCCAGGACCTTAATGTGCTTCTTCTTGAGCCATTCCTTTGTTGCCTTGGCCATGTGTTTTGGGTCCTGGTCATGCTGGAATACCCAGGAGGTTCATGGCCCTGTTCATCGTCCCTTTGATGCAGTGAAGTTGTCCTGTTCCCTTAGCAGAAAAACACCTTCAAAGCATAATGGTTCCACCTCCATGTTTGACGGTAGGGATGGTGTTCTTGCAGTCATAAGCAGTATTCCTCCTCCTCCAAAAATGGCAAATTGAGTTGATGTCAAATAGCTTGATTTTGGTCTCATCTGACCACAACACTTTCACCCAGTTCTCCTCTGAATCATTCAGATGTTCATTAGCAAGCTTCAGACAGGCCTGTACATGCGCTTTCTTGAGCAGGGGGACCTTGCAGGCGCTGCAGGATTCAGTCCTTCATGGCGTAGCGTTTTACCAATTGTTTTCTTGGTGACTAAGGTCCCAGCTGCCTTGAGATCATTGACAAGATTCTCCAGTGTAGTTATGGGCTGATTCCTCACCGTTCTCATAATCATTGAAACTCCAAGAGGTGAGATCTTGCATGGAGCCCCAGACCAAGGGAGATGGACAGTTATTTTGTGTTTCTTCCATTTGTGAATAATTGCACCAACTGTTGTCACCCTCTCACCAAGCTGCTTGGCGATGGTCTTGTAGCCTATTCCAGCCTTGTGTAGTTCTACAATCTTGTCTTGGACATCCTTGGGCAGCTCTTTGGTCTTGGCCATGGTGGAGAGATTGGAATCAGATTGACTGCTTCTGTGGACTGGTGTATTTTATACAGGTAACACACTGAGATTAGGAGCACACTGAGATTAGGAGCACTTCATTTAAGGGAGTGCTCCTAATCTCAGCTCGTTACCTGTATAGAAGACACCTGGGAGCAAGAAATCTTGCTGATTGATAGGGGACCAAATACTTATTTCACTCATTAAAATTAAAATCAAATGTATGGGGGGGGGCATGTCCAAGATGGTGCCGGGAGAGTACGTTTTAATGCCTGAGCTCCCAGAGACCGGTCTCTTATCCTTCCTTTCTTCAGGTGCAGCAAGTTCCCTATCTGCAGGTCTGTGTCCCCCCTGCTCTCAGAGGCATCCCTGGATCTGAGTGGGAGAGGATCACTGGAAAGAATGCTGCCGATGAGCACGAGCAGGTAGGCCCGAGCAGTGGCCTCGATTACACCATCCGAGCTCCCGGGACCGGCTCCCCATCCTCCTCCATCGGGGACACAGGACATTCCCAGGTGGCCGGTCTGTGTCTCCCCTTCTCCGGAAGCGTCCGGTAGGAAGGGTATTCTCTGGATCACCCATCACGCGGCTAACGAGGTTCACTTACAACATCCGTATCTCCCGGGACTGGCTCTCAATCCCCCGCCATTGGGATAAAAGGTCAATCCTTGGCGGCGGGTCTGCTCCGGACGCATCCCTGGGCAGGAGAGGATTCCTCCAGGTTGCCCGTAGTGTGGCTGCAGCGGTGGACGGTCGGGTAGGCCGGAGCCACGGCCTTTCATTTAACACCCCAGGGATCTTGGAGGCCGGCTCTCAATCCTCCTGCTGCAGGGTGGTGCATTCCTGGGACACACTCCTGTCCCCCCCACCCCAGAGTCGCCACAGGGTTATGAGAAAGGGAGGGTCGCGGCAGTCTAACCGTCACGTGGCCATTACTGGATAAAAGAAAACAGCAGGTAAGGCCGGAGCCTCGCCTAAAGCTTCTGCCCACATGGCATCCCAGATGGAGGAGAGTGACTGTGCTTCCATGGAATTTACAGCAGTTATGCAGCCGGTCACATCCTTGACTGATAAAATGGATCATATACAGACGAACGTTGAGTTCATCTGTAGGGATTTGGACTCTCTTCGCAGTCGAGTGACTGAGGTGGAACAATGGGTCTCCCAGACCGAGGATACGCTACGAGATCATGACGCTGACATACATACTTTAAAGACTAAAGTTAAGGCGCTGGAGGCCTGAGTTTTAGACGCCGAAAATCATAAAGCACCTTGAAGGAGCTGGGGGGCACTAATGTCACATCCTTTGTGGAAAGCTTACTGTAAAAGTTACCTCTCTCTGCTCGTTTTTCACCATTCTTTACTGCAGAAAGGGCACACCACATACCATCCATCAGAGGGTCCCAGGGAGTAGCACCACATACTTTCATCTTTAAGTTGCTCCATTTCTGTGATTGAGACCTGGTGGTGAGGGAGGCTAGGGCCCTGGGTGAGCTGTGTTTGAAAATGCCAAGCTTCTAATTTTCCCAGATTATTCAGTGGAGGTACAGCGTCAGCGGAAGTCGTTTGATGCAGTGAGGGCAAGACTCCGTACTAAGAGTATAAGATACAGCATGCTGTTTCCAGACAGACTGCGTGTGAAAGACGGTGAGACTGTAACATTCTTTCCTTCCCCAGAGGCGGCGTCAACCTGGATTGTTTTGTTTTTGGGACGGAGGCCGTCCCAGGGTTGGCGGGGATTTGGGTGGGGATATTCTATTGTTTTTTGCTAAATTATTTTTTCACAAGTAGTGTTCAACAAGCTGACTTAGGTAGTCTTGTTATGTATGACCTGTTTTGTCCAATGGTCTGGGTCCTGCTCCGAAGTCCTTTTCTGCTGTCCCAGCCTAATCATATATTACCGGACGAATCCATAAAGGGTGGTCACTACACCTCTTTCCTAGTCTTTTCTCTGAAAACTTCCCCGGAAACAAAAACACTCATCCATGGTTATAACAGCATATAGGAAGGGAATCCCTGCTGTCCTGGACGACTCCTATAAACCGAGTTACCTGTAAGACTAACTCTGGTTTTCTTTAGTCGTCTGTCTAGGACAGCACTAGAGAGGATCAACGAGTACTTACCAGATAAGGGGACCTTTCTCCCAAATGCCTGATCTTGCACGGAGATAAGGTCCAGTCTATAAGGTTTAATAAACGTCGAGTAGCTTGACCATATTGCTGCTCGACAAATTTGCTCAAGTGTTGCCCCAGCTCACTTAGCCCAAGAAACAGATAATGCCCGTGTGGAATGAGCGATCAGGGAGATGGTGCACTCCTTTTTTAAGATTTTGTATGCTTCCACAATTGCTTGTTTTATCCAATGTGTGATTGTGCTTTTCAAAGCCTGGGACCTCATTTTCTTACCAGAATGCAAAATAAATAGGGCATTAGATTTCCTAATGTCCTTGGATAATTCCAAGTATCGCAAGACACATGCCCTTACGTCTAGTTGGTGGAATTTGGCTTCTTTTTGATTAGTTGGAGACGCACAGAAGGAAGGAAACACGATCTCCTGCGACCTGTGGAATTTGGATGCCACCTTGGGCAAGAATCCCGGGTCCCATGCGCATTACCAACCTGTCCTCAAAAATTTGCAGAAAGGGTTCTTTGATAGAGAGCGCTTGCAACTCACGAACGCGGCTGCCTGTCGAGATTGCTACCAAAAAGACAGTTTTGAGAGTAGCCAATTTCAACGACAGCTCTTCCTCTTGAGAATGTTTCACCCATCCATGTAACACTACTGTCAAGTCCCATTTAGGTAGAATTCTAAATGGGACGGGCCTTACTCTTGTTAAACCCCTTAAAGAACCTGCTGATTAGCGGATCTAAAGCCAAGGTTTGTTGCAAAAAAACAGACAAAGCCGCCATCTGGACCTTCAAAGTACTAATGGCCATTCTCTAGGTCCTGCCCGAATAAGAGGTCCCCCTCAAAAGGGATACAGCAAAGTCTTATTTTTGAGGCGAGATCCCCAGACCAAGATTTTAGCCACAGTGCTCGGCGTGAAGAATTTACAAGTGCTGCTGTCTTAGCCGAGATCTTGATGGATTCCGCAGAGGCGTCTGCCATATAACCTACCACCTTCTGCAGCATTGGTAGGAAGTCCACGATTTCTTTACAAGAAGTCCCTCCTTCCAGATGCGCCTGTAATTTGTCTAACCAGACCTCCAGATTACAAGCCACCACTGTTGTGGCCATCGCTGGCTTCAAGCTAGCCATAACTACCTCCCATGACCTTTTCAACAACACCTCCAACCTCTTGTCCATGGGCGCTTTAAGAATTCCCATGTCCTCAAATGCGAGATCTGTTTTTGCACACTGAGAAAAAGGTGCGTCTAATGTTGGAACCTTGTTCCATACGCAAGAGGGATCTTCACTAAAAGGGAACCTGCTCTTTAACTTTTGGGGAAAAAAAATCTTTTCCTCCGGCTCTACCCAATCCTTCCTGATAGAGTCTGATAATGCACTATGAACCGAAAAAAAACTGTCTTGATCCTCCTTCCAGGTCTGTTACATCTGGTCATGGAGAGACAGAGAAAACTGTTCTTCTTTGATCTCCAAAGTCTCATAAATTATGCCCAGCAAGGCCTCCACTTCCTCCAGTGAGAGCTTGTATCTAGGCGATCTTGTTCCTTGTTCTGGAGCATCCTTAGGAGGAAGCTGCATCACTCAGCTCCTCTAAGGAATCCCGATTCTCCTCTCCCAATTCATCACCCTCTTCTGGGGCTGAAGTGAGAGGTTCTTCTACTGGCTTTTTTTGGGGGTTTCCAGGTTCGACAGCATAGTCTTGTTCGCCTTCATCTCTTTCTGAACCCAAGAAATCAAATCCTTGCACGCCCCCGTAGCCTCATCCTTCTCCAAATTTAGATGCACAGGACGGGCACCTCTTCACCCCCTCCCCATTTCTCTGTTTCTTTAGGCTGAGGCTAAATAAGAACAGGGGAGAAGAGAGAAAGGGACAACAAACATGCTGTCAGAACCGACCCACACAGGGTATACCATCACTGCACCCTTATGCACCCCCATCCGTCAACCTCTGGACTTACAAGGCCCTTTACCTGGATCCAGCAGCCATCTGGGGGGGGGCCCTGGGGACTATCCCCAGCCTACCCCTTCAGCTCCGTAGGCTAACCACCCTTGTGCCCACCAGAGCTGGGCCAGCACCACTGCCACTCTGCTCCGCTTGTCCATGGGCTTCCACAGGTCTCTTCTCCTCCTAAAACATTGCACTGCTGCGCTAGTGCCACAAGAAACCGGACTACCATGCTGTTGTGGCGGGGGTTCAAACAGACCACCAGGCCCCAGCGTGCACTCTCCACACGTAACCTGGAACCAGAAGTGACGCAACAGAAACCCCACCTTCCTCCTGCTCTCCAATGGCCGGAACACGAGGCCAACACCCGCCCCCCCGCCTGCTCTTGCCGGAAACAACCTCCCGGGGAACACATGCAGGGAACGCCAGCCCTCCCTGGGCTATTCGGAGGAACGCGCTGGTACTAGCTTTTCCTGCAGCCTGACCAGGGGCTCCAAAACCCGCAAAACACCATGTACATACCAATCTCCCCCTAGACAAGCCTCCTAGGCCCTGGGGGGGAGATGAGCTCCATTACCTGCCTCTGCCTCCAGGGAGGAAACACAAAAGACTGGGGAAGAGGTGTAGTGACTGCACTTTATTGATTTAATTTTTTTGTGCTTCCTGCCTTCGGAGGAGGAGCCTTTTCTCTAGTGCTGTCCTGGACAGATGACTAGAGAAAAAACATTATGCCATAGGGGACTTCCCCAGCCCCGTCTTTTCACAATCAGGCCTCCTTCCTCTTCCTTGCTCGCCTCACTTCTTTTTTTTCCTTCTTTTTCCACTTTCTCACCATCAGACTCAATCTGTTGGCTGGTGCACTAGCTAGACAAACTTCACAATACTATTGGTTTGCTGCCTCATGTAATTACCTTTGCTAACGCAACATTTTTTGGTATTGGGATCTCTGATATAGTATGCTGTACCAGGACTTTTGATTTGCACTCAGTTAGGTCCCTTTCACACTTGTGTAACCCGCTTTTACCACAATTTTGCCACAATTTTGACGCGATTTGGGATCAGTATGACTTTGGTCCAACTTCGTTGCAACTTTGGCTCAATGAAAACATATTACAAAGTCGTACAGAAATCGCATCTATATTATTCAGGTGCGATTTGCATGAGACTTTGAGGGTTAAACATTGAAGTCTATGGACCTCAAGTTGCATCAAAGTTGGACCAAAGTAATGCAGGGACTACTTTGAAGTCGGCACAACTTGAAAGTCATACAGATATGAAATGGTACTCATTGGAAATAATGGGGAATTTGTCATGCGACTTTGCAGTCCAAAATTGCAGGACAAGGCGCACAAGTGTGAAAGGGGTCTTACAGTGCTTTATCCTCCGTTTCCATGCTTATGTAAAGCCTAATCAAACTTTTTATAAAACAAAAAACATTACTCTGCTGTTCCACCTCAACATTAATGTCCTATCCAATATCACTTAACTTATTCATCCATTGTTCTCGCTCACAAAATGCCCCCTTTAAGTGGATTTTTTATATTTTTTTTATCCAAAATAGCTTTTATTAGTATTGAAATGAGCATAAACTAACATTAATTTTGACAAAGACATGACATGTACATGTCAGTCTAAAGCGATAAACAAGACGTAATTAGTTTACACAAGGCAAATAGGTGGTTCACATTGTAAGGGAAGTTGCACTTGCACTTGAATTTTTGCCAGAGCTTAGTGAATGTGGTGCAATTTCGCTTGGCAAAGAATCCCCAATCATGTGCTAGGAAAATTAAAGAAAAAAAACAATTTTTGCTAGAATGAGATTGGATTATGGAAGTCAACATCACCTAATTCATGAAGCCCATGCAAATTCCAACTTTCCTTGCATAGTGGGCCATCAATTTGCCTTTAGTAAAATCAACCTTAATATCTCTGCAACAAAGCATACACAGAAGGAATATATTACACAGACAATTGGCAACTTATCAAATCGCCAAAGACAAATGAAATGAGAGACCTGATCAAAGACTGTTCACAGCAAATAATATAGAAAAGCTGATAGGTTGAGAAATGATGAAAACCCAAACTGAAAGTGTCATGTGCCATCTGAAATATAGGGATATTTGGAACGTAGTAGTACCCCTTAGCCATAACAGATCACATATGATGAGTATATGACACTGCAGCCTAAGTACATTGGCCCGAAACACAGAAGCCCACTGTTCAAAATCAAGTGGAAACGACATCCAACGCACAGCAAGCAGAAGATTCTGCCTGCTACATACCCCAAATTTTCAGATTTTTTTTTGGGTACCCTCTTTAATTATAGATCAGATTTTGTATTTGGGAACCTTTTATTAATCTCCACTTTCCATTGCTGCAAGTTAACCACCCCAACTTAGATCCACACCTTGGCTATCAGCTTCTTGGCAGTGAACAATACTTCATACAAAAAATTGCACAGATAAAGGTCTAATTCCAAAGGCTCAGGAGGACCCAGCAAGTATAGCCAAGGGACAACTGTACACAGGAATCCATGACATTATGCAAAAAGGTTTTTTGCTTCCAGTAAGCCTGTATGCTATGAAAAAGGAGCCAGGAGCCCGTTGACACTTAGGGCATAATGGGTTATAAGAGTTTATATCTTGCTAAACAAATCAGGTATTCTGAGTTATAGATGTTTAAGCTGATCAGCAAGTTTCAGAGAGACTAAACAGTGGCTGGTTAGTCCCAGGTTTCATCATCAATAGAACCTGAATCAGCCTCCCACAAAATCTTTCCACTATAAGCCTGGGCTTGTGTCATGGGATCCTGGAAGGCTGTTGGGAGAAGTTCTAACCAAGCACAGGGAATGTGGGCCCAAATTGCCTGGTGACCGCATGTCTAAACAGAGGGTATTGGAAGAGTATAGATTTTGGTGACTGGAAGGATTTTTGATTCCTTGGTTAGTCTATACATAATTTTTTTCAGAAACCCTTACACTAGGTAATCACTGACATTTCATAAAACACTTGATAAAGTGGTCCAAAAGTGTCACAATGCTGACAAAATGCTCAAAAAAAAAACTACTCTTAGTTCACAAAATACTTTACAGTCACTAATGGATCACATTCCCAAAGACTTTTT
>BLSH010157057.1:461278-513933 GCA_018402905.1 Glandirana rugosa | reverse complement strand
CGTCATGTGACGGCGGCTGCGAGATGTCGCCCAGTGAGCGCACGCCAGCGCGCTCACTGTGTCCGGGGAGGGCCAGGGAGCGGGTGCGGCGGATTCGATCTCCACCGGCCACCCGCGATGCCCCCCCGGAGTGAAAGAACGGAGGTCCGTGTAAGTAAATACGGACCTCCGTTCTGTGAGAGGGGGAAGGGCTGTGATCACAGCCTTCCTCTACATGGAAGCTGTGATCGCTTCCCTTCCCCAGCTAGGGCAGCCCAAATACAGTAAGAACACGCCCAGGGAACACTGTTAACCCTTAGAGTGCCCCCTGCAGGTTAACCCCTTCACTGCTAATGGCATTTACACAGTAATCAGTGCATTTTTATAGCACTGATCGCTGTATAAATGCCAATGGTCCCAAAAAAGTGTCAAAATGTTTCGACATGTCCGCTGAAATATCGCAGTACCGCTAAAAATCGCAGATCGCCGCCATTACTAGTAAAAAATAAAAAAAAATAAAAACCCCAGAAATGAATTCTCATCATCCGTAAACGCATCCACTTTTGCGCAAACCAATCAATAAACGCCGATTGCGATTTTTTTTATCACAAATATGAGGAAGAATATAAATCGGCCAAAACCGATGAAAAAAAAATGTTTTTTTACATTTTTTTTGGATTTGTATTTTAGCAAAAAGTAAGAAATTTGTTTTTTTTTTTTGCAAAATTGTCGCTCTTCTTTAGTTTATAGTGGCGATCAGAAATGACTCAGCGGTGATCAAATACCACCAAAAGAAAGCTCTATTTATGGGAAAAAAGGACGCAAATTTTGTTTGGGCACAACGCCGCACGACCGCGCAATTTTCAGTTAAAGCGACGCAGTGCCGAATCGCAAAAAGGGCTCTGGTCCTAAAGGGGGAAATCCTTCCGGGGCTGAAGTGGTTAAACCAAGTGTGAATAAAGTTTATAAAAAGTCCACAGAATGAATTAATTAATAAAGCTCTTATAAATCAATTTTAATCTTACTGTAATTCTCTTACATGAACATCCATTCTTTAATCGCTTTATACATTACTGGCTGTGTGTCACGGTGCTGCAATCCTCCATCTCCCAGAACGCACGGTTTAGTGTACAGTCCAGCGTGATGTCCAAGTTGCCATGTAGCCACACACTGACGCGTTTCGTCAATTCAGACTTCGACTCAAGGGAGTTACTTTTACATTAAAATTGATTTATAACAGGTTTTACACTATCTGAGGCTTTGTGTGATTTATTTCTGCATGTGGAGTGATTTACAACAGCTGCAATCTGATTTTCAGACTGGAGTCAGGCAGGGATTGCTACGTGTATTGAGATTCATGCTGTTTAATATCTGGCATCTGGTAAGCCTTTGTCCATAAGGGTGATTAGTTTCACTGAAGCACTTTTGGTGGAGGATTTCTTCTTTGGGTGTCATTACAGTTGATCCGAGCACTTGATATCACACTGCAGAGCTTTATGAATTATTAATTCTGTGGACTTTTTATGAACTTTATTCACACTTGCATCACAAGTACTGTAAATGTCATTCCCTGAAAAAAGTTGTGACACTGATACATTCTATGAACC
Organism: Glandirana rugosa; assembly: GCA_018402905.1. Classification (NCBI taxonomy): domain Eukaryota; kingdom Metazoa; phylum Chordata; class Amphibia; order Anura; family Ranidae; genus Glandirana; species Glandirana rugosa. The sequence continues at coordinate 512,347 of BLSH010157057.1, read as the reverse complement.
CAATGCTAGCATATATATTTACTTCCCCTTTAATGATTTCCATTTTCATAATAATCAATATATGTATATTATATTGCATGTATGCCTTACCAGTATATAAAAAGGACTTCACATTGCTAAGAACACAGAGGATGGTTCTCTAATAATTTAGATATTGGCAAATGACTGTTGAATTCGTATATAAAAGGGACTTGGAACTTACTGTTGAATTAATAAGACAATCCAAATAAAAGCCAACAATCGTGGTAGCCAGGTAATAATATGTCTTCATATAATTCAATAAAATAAATAAAAAAAGTTAGTCACCAATTGTAATTATTTTACGGCATATTGTCTACCTGTCCCAATCTAGTGCCACAACTATCCAGGACTGAGCATGCCCTGGCCTTTCCAAAGACAGTATTCCTGCAGGACCAGTAAAGATTTCATATACTTTATATTACTATTATCCAACTGCTATTTGGAATCCACCCAATATGAAATAGGATATTGTTTCGGAAGGCCTTGTGCGGCGGCAGGCATACACATCAGTGGACTTCATGGGGTATATATATATCTAGTAGACCTAAGCACTGTACACTGCAATTCAATGGTGGGAGGATTTAAGTCTAGATGATCTATATTGACCTATGGCTGGTGACTCTTCTATTTTACGATATGTTTATACCTTACCTACCCTCTTTTGTCATTGAATATTACTTGTCCTTGTCTGCCGTCATCTGCCCCTATCCTGCTGCTATAAATAATATTACTACCTATAATCATCAGCTGGGCTGCAGCAGGATCCCTCCAGGATCCCTCCTAGTGTGCTCCTATGCTCACACAAGGCGTTGTGGGCTGGTTTGCTGATATAAATTAAGTCTGGGTCCTGAGAAAGCCTGTTCTTGGGGCAAAACATCGACCAGACTATACCAGACCATGTGATTTTTGCAAGTGTACTTTTTTTTGTACTGATTTCCTGGGTGTGGGAAGGGGGTTTCGTCCCCTTTTTTAATGTATCATTATGCGTATAGTTGTATAATAAGTATTTTGTAAACAATTTCAATATCTCTCCACTCTATGGGTGTTATAGTCCATCATTGTAGGGTATGGGGGGGGGGGGGTTCTACCCAATTTTCTGTAGTGTACTTTATTGGATGAGGCCCAGGTCCCAGTTTATTTGTTTTAACAAATGGATACTGATATTCACCAAGGTAACATAAACTGCTCAGAAATTATAGAGATGATAATGTGATGAGATACATTTAAAAGAACAGAGCAGTGGTGGCTCATACAAATATTTGTGGTCTCTTATCTGCAATTATGTTGGTCTACACACTTACTCACTATACACTAACTTGTGTTGAATGGAAACATCTGTGCATGTCATAAGGAAGTTTAGACATGCTCTCTGGATAATGATCTTGGCCTTTTGAGTAAAGCAGCATAGAAACAGGGAAATTAAAGATTTTACAGGTAGGCCATGCCCATTATAACTAGCCAAAAACACATTTTTCTTTTTTGACAAGAATGTGTAGCCTGGGAAGGGGGGGGGGGGCGGTGTTATTAGCAATTACCCTCCCCAAACAAGATATTGTGCCAAACCTGTCAGAACCTTCACTAAGTGGAAGAGCGAGTTTGATAATAAAGTTGGCAGTGCCTCCACCTAGGACAGGGCCTCTATGACCAGAGAGAATTCCCTTCCTGGGAAAAAAAGCGTAACCTAAACAAAGTAATTGGGAGCAGAGGAACTGCCACAACTAGCTAATAACACTAACCACAAGTATATAGATGCAAACCAGTATGTAAATAATACCAGTTTTATATAAGCAAACAATAATAACAGTGCACACATCCAATGTACAAACAGGTATTATAAGCAAAAGGGCCCGATAGGAGTCCTGGTGGAATTGGGTACATATACTCGGGTAGATATAGTTATTAATAGAGATACCTCCAGATAAATGTTGCAGTAAAGTCCAGTTGCAAGGGCCCTTGAGGATCTTTTGAGCAAGAGACCTGAAGACAATATCAACGGTGATGGGGAGATCCACCAACTGTTGTCCAACCAGCCTGGAATGCAGCTACTTGCACATAAGAGCTGGGGTGTGGCACTGGAACTCAGAGTCAGCCTATCTACTCTGCTTTAGTCCCTCAGTAGTAGTTTTTAATTTGACATGCAACTGGACCTTCAACTACCAGACATGACCATTGGATGCCTAACCTAGACTATACTGGTTATCGGACCCCAAGATAAAACTAGTTATAGAATCCCAGGGTTACTTGAAATAATGGGAGCTGCATATAAAAACCTCTATTGCAATAAACAGGTTTACCTACTAATATAGTGGAAGGTGGCCTCTACAAGAGGACAGATACTGGTCTGTCACTAGAATTCAGAAGTTATGGACAGCTACAGTTAAACAGAACACAGGAATGATTAACCAATAGTCTCTACTTCCAGTCCAGATAACATACAGTAGTGTAGTAATGCAGCTCCTGTATGTGGACATGTTGCTGACATGGTGTCTGTTCCTCTCTCTCTCTCTCTTCCTTCCTCCTTTTGGGGTTTTTAAACCATCCCACCAGAGACAGGAAGTGCTATATATAACACCGATATTGGCAGCTTACTGGAGAGGGCAAACTAATATTGGTAAAAAGGCACCCGTAGAGAAATTGTATGTATATATATATATATATATATATATATATATATATATATATAGAGATTCACTCAATAATGAGATTAACTACATATAAATATATATACTGTCAGCCAGCCCAAGACCCCGGGCCATATTAGACACAAACAGAGCCCCAAGTATGAGGGTTGTTCCACAAGGTTAGCAAAGCCTATGCAACAAATGGTGAAAACTCACCCAGAATACCTTCCAGGAACAATTTATAGTTAAAAGTTAAATTTTATTGAAAGCAGGTTAAAAATTCACAAGATGATATCACCATCGTAGAAGCAAAGTTAAAATAAGACGACGTTGTCTAACAGGTCTCACGTGGCCCATGCATTCTCCTCAGTCATCCACGCCATCACCCAAAGTGCACCAAGCTAACTAAACTAGCTGGCTGGAAACAGTATCCTGTATAGATGCCTCAGCATGCTTAAATAACCATTAGGGTGCCAGAGTGATAGTTCGGCTGGGGCAGAAACAGTTCCCAACCATGATGGTGGGGAAAAAAGGGGGGGTAAATGTCCGTGTGGTCAGAACAACTGGCTAGATAGCGAACGGAGATCTAAGTGTGAAAGGTAGTCCCACTGTAGAATAATGAACACTTCCCCCAAGTGCTACATCATTGGTTGGATCTCATGAGGGATACATGACATCTGCTGGCATTCCAGTAAGTGATGTATAATATTCACGGTGCATGGTAGACACACTTGTAGAAGGTCCCAAAGCAACAAGGGTAAGGCTAAGTAGCCTATGTGTGTATCATGCAATAGCCCGTCTAATACACCCAAAGTCCGGTAGCCATTGTCTCAATATATCACAACAAGGCTGTGCAGATCCTTAATAGGCAGGACAGGGCTCTAAGTGGGTGGTAAACTGTGTCTAAGGTACATTGGGGACTGATACACCACCTCCTCCTCCCACAAGCCTAAATGCAGGCACGCGTATGCGGGGGCCCATGGTGCCCCCAGAGATGTGCCTCTAAGTTGCTGGTAATACTGTCCTGCGAACTGGAAGAAGTTATGGTTTAACATAAAGTCCAACAGGTCCACAATAAATTTGTTGTGGGCTCCAAACGAGGGGAACTTGGTTGTAATAAAATGTGCCACCCCCCATAGGCCCCACCCGTGTGGAATAGACGTATAAAAGGGATTCTACGTCAATCCCTACCAGGACAATCCCCTGAGGAATATCAATGTCCATTAATCTATGTAGTACATCCCTTGTGTATTTCACAAAGGAGGGGAGATTACTGACCAGGTCTTTAACCAAGGTGTCCGCAAATTTGCCCACTCTTTCGAGTGGACCCCTAGTTGCGGACACTATCGGTCTCCCCGGTGCATTCTTTAAATCCTTATGGAGTTTAGGTATCACGTAGAACGTTGGGACATCGAATTCGGCTTTACTACTATATAGTGCCATAGCCTTTCAGGACAGACAAGCTGTAACACGGCAACCAGTGGGATGGGCGGTTTACTACATGTGAAGTTCAGTACTATCCAGTGACACTGCCTTAGCCTTACCTTTTCACCGTTACTCAAGGACAGAATTCATACAGTGGATGTTACTATTTATTGGTATGCTCTTCCTGGTGTATCTGAGTCAGCTCACAGCATTATAGGGAACGGACAGACAAATATGTTGTTGAAATTACCACCCACTTAGAGCCCTGTCCTACCTATTAAGGGATCTGCACAGCCTTGTCGGGATATATTGAGACAATGGCTACCGGAATTTGGGTGTATTAGATGGGCTATTGCATGATGCACACATAGGCTACTTAGCCTTACCCTTGTTGCTTTGGGACCTTCTACAAGTGTGTCTACCGTGCACTGTGAATATTATACATCACTTACTGGAATGCCGGCAGATGTCATGTATCCCTCATGAGATCCAACCAATGATGTAGCACTTGGGGGAAGTGTTCATTATTCTTAAATTATTCAGCAAAGGTGTTGTTTCTGGGTGCATCCTCCGATGACCGAAAGGGAAAGGAAGGTAGTTTTTGGATCTTGTACGATGACCTTTGCCCTCATCCAGAGACTTTTTTTGACTACTCCCACATGTCATTTGAAAGGTAATGCAATATTTGGTGAATTTGTTTGCTTTCATGTTTTTTAGTGAGTAATAAGATTGGGAAATGTTCAAAAATACATTTCAGTCATGTTGACCCTTTCGTGACCAGAGTTTTCTTTTTAACCACTTGACCCTCAGGCCAATTCTGTCATTTCTCACATGTAAAAATTAGCTCTTAGCTTGAAAATGACTTAGAACCCCTAAACATTATATATTTATTAAGCAGAGGCAAAAACTGAAATTAATAATATTGGGGTGCTGCTGTGGTATGTAATCAGTGTGGTAAGATTCACCACCCAAATACGTCAATGTTCTTTAACACTGTATCCTAGTTTCACAGACTTCTTGCTGGATTCCAATATCCTCCTCTCAAACAAAACAGAGATGGATACACATATCTCAATATAGATAAAATTGTTTTACTCACCAGTGGCCATCTGCTGCCATTTTGGCATTTGTTCTCAATCTGGGTATATTCTGGAGGCAATCTGCTGCCAGATCTGGGTATATTAAGGAGGCAATACGATTTGGGACTTTTGTTACTGTTATACAGCCTATGGGCTTACTTATAGACTTCGGGGTTGTCTTGCACCATGATGATAAAGGAATCTATGTCTACCAATCCTGTGCTGGCCATTTCTCAGGTTTCTCTTCGCTCTCTCCAGGAAAGAGTAGGTTGGCTACAGGTCACCGTAAGCCATCAGCATGCCACCTAGACACGCTGATGTGCCTTATGCTGACATGCATTGATAATCTTTGGACAGGGCAAAAATGCAACCTGCTCTACATTTTTTTTCACACATCAACACAACTTGTTGGTGTGAACTGGACTCATTGAAAACCATTGATTTTGGGGCTGGGTATGTGCTGGGAATATGCTGAGCAAGGCATCCCAAGGCACATGTTGTGAATAGGCTCCTAGGCGTGGCTGACTACAGGAAAGAGTGCACATGAAAAAAGGGACACAACAGAGAGAAATATCCTCTCTCATAGTTATTCTGCACATCACCAAAGATCCAGACATCAGAATAACGGCATAAACACGGGGCCAATAATATACGGGTATCAAACCCTGTTTGATCCTACATTTGTTTTGATGATATTTATACTAACATATGATTCTGTATACTGGGAGTGCAACATACCCTCCAAGTGAGGCTTAGTTATCTGACGTTACATGAACATGTTTTATTCTATTTGTGCATTTTGAAACATGTGGATATCAATAAAATATACGGTTTTTACATATGACCGAGTGGGTGCCTTAAAAGTCTGCTGAATTTGTTTTTTGACTTCAGTATAAAAGTTCTAGACATACCACCTCAAGCATCTAAAGCATTGAATAGACCCCTCAAAGACAAATGCCAATCTGTGAAAAGTAGTTATTGCTTAATTGTGACAATACTGTTGGCCTTTGGGCAAGCTATGCCTCTGGACATAACATCTCTCAAAAAAACTCTCTACTGTATAAGCAAACGTAGAAGAAACAGTAGGTAGTTTTAAATCACTTCATTACAGGACAGAAGTCCAACAGAGAGATAAGTATTTATTAAAATGGTTGCATGTGTACTAAATTGTATCAACAATGTCTGCAGGATAGAGGATTCCAACTGGATGCCTGCCTTGGTAAAGATTTCTCTCAGATTTGAGGTGATTGTACTCGTATTAGTACACTTGTTCCTTAACTACTTCAATACAGGGAACTTTCACCCCCGTCCTGCCCAGGCCAATTTTCAGAGCTGTCGCATTTTGAATGACAAGTGCGCGGTCATGCAACACTGTACCCATATGAAATTTTTATCATTTACTTCCCACAATTAGAGTTTTTTGGTGGTATTTGATCACCACTGGGTTTTTTATTGTTTGCGCTACAAATAAAAGACAGAAAAGTTTGAAAAAAAAAAAACATAAAAAGTTTCTTTGTTTCTATTATAAAACGTTGTAAACAAGTAATTTTTCTCCTTCACTGATAAACACCGATGAGGCAGCACTGATGAGGTGGCACTTCTATGCAGCACTGATGGGCACTAATAGGCGTTATTGATAAACAGCACTGATGAGCACTGATAGGTGGCACTGATATGCAGCACTGATGGGCACTCCCTGGTGGGTCCGCATTGATAATCAATACGCTGATTATCAGCACAGACGTCCCCCGCCCCGTCAGGAGAGCTATCGATCGGCTCTCCTCTACTCGCGCCTTACCAGCGCAAGTAGAAGAAAAGCCAGTAAATGGCACTTCCTGGACACAGCTGATCACATGGTAAAGAGCCTATGTCATAGGCTCTTTACCAGGTTCGGAGAAGCATTGTGTTAGAGCGACATACCACACTACCAATTGCAGCGAGCGCTTATCCTTCTGAACGTCATATGACATACAGTATCTCACAAAAGTGAGTACACATCTCACATTTTTGTAAATATTTAATTCTATCTTTTCATGTGACAACACTGAAGAAATTACACTCTGCTACAATTTAAAAGTGAGTGTACAGCTTGTATAACAGTGTAAATTTACTGTCCCCTCAAAATAACTACACACAACCATTAATGTCTAAACCGCTGGCAACAAAAGTGAGTACACCTCTAAGTGAAAATTTCTAAATTGGGTTCAAAGTGTCTATATTTTGTGTGGCCACCATTATTTTCCAGCACTGCCTTAACCCTCTTGGGCATGAAGTTCACCAGAGCTTCACAGGTTGCCATTTGGAGTCCTCTTCCACTCTTCCATGTCCATGACGACATCACGGAGCTGGTGGATGTTAGAGACCTTGCGCTCCTCCACCTTCTGTTTAAGGATGCCCCACAGATGCTCAATTGGGTTTAGGTCTGGAGACATGCTTGGCCAGTCCATCACCTTTGCCCTCAGCTTCTTTAGCAAGGCAGTGGTCATCTTGGAGGTGTGTTTGGGGTTATGTTGGAATACTGCCCAGCAGCCCAGTCTCCGAAGGGAGGGGATCATGCTCTGCTTCAGTATGCCACAGTACATGTTGGCATTCATGGTTCCCTCAATGGACTGTAGCTTTCCAGTAGCACTCATGCAGCCCCAGACCATGACACTCCCACCTCCATGCTTGACTGTAGGAAAGACACACTTGTCTTTGTACTCCTCACCTGGTTGCCGCCACACATGCTTGACACCATCTGAAGCAAATACATTTATCTTGGTCTCATCAGACCACAGGACATGGTTCCAGTAATCCATGTCCTTAGTCTGCTTGTCTTCAGCAAACTGTTTGCAGGCTTTCTTGTGCATCATCTTTAGAGGAAGCTTACTTCTGGGAAGACAGCCACGCAAACCAATTTGGTGCAGTGTGTGGCGTATGGTCTGAACACAGACAGGCTGACCCCCCCACCCCTTCAACCACTGCAGCAATGCTGGCAGCACTCATACGTCTATTTCCCAAAGACAACCTCTGGATATGACGCTGAGCATGTGCACTCAACTCCTTTGGTTGACCATGGCAAGGCCTGTTCCGTGTGGAACCTTTCCTGTTAAACCGCTCTATGGTCTTGGCCACCGTCCTGCAGCTCAGTTTCAGGATCTTGGCAATCATCTTATAGCCTAGGCCATCTTTATGTAGAGCAACAATTCTTTTTTTCAGATCCTCAGAGAGTTCTTTGCCATGAGGTGCCATGGTGAACTTCTAGTGACCAGTATGAGAGAGTGAAAGCAATAACACCAAATTTAACACACCTGCTCCCCATTCACACCTGAGATCTTGTAACACCAACGAGAAACAGGACACCGGAGAGGGAAAATGGCTAATTTGTCCCAATTTGGACATTTTCACTTAGGGGTGTACTCACTTTTGTTGTCAGCGGTTTAGACATTAATGGCTGTGAGTTGAGTTATTTTAAGGGGACTGCAAATTTACACTGTTATACAAGCTGTACACTCACTACTTTACATTGTAGCAAAGTGTAATTTCTTCAGTGTTGTCACATGAAAAGATATAATAAAATATTTACAAAAATGTGAGGGGTGTACTTTTGTGAGATACTGTACAGTCAGGATAATACAACCACTTTTTGTCCGTCATTCTGCTATATAGCGGGCCGGGTGTGGTTAAAGTATAACCAAAGGCAAAACTTTTTTTTTTTTTTTTTAGTTTTGGATAGAATAGAGGGGTATTAGAACCCCTGTCAGTTTTTATTGCTGTGACCCCATTAGGGAGATTCTCCCTCTCTATATGTCCTGTTTACCATTATCATTGAAAGTAAAAGAAAATCCTAAATCTTGAGTTGACCCCAGAAAAAGGGGAAATCCTACAATGGGGGCACTGGTTCTGGTGAACTGGGGAGCCCCAAGGAATTCCCTTAATTTTCAGGGGTTTCCTCTCGCTTCCTGTTTGGCTATGGGACAGGAAGTGAATGGAGATCTCCCCAATGGGACACAAGATGGCAAAAAAAAAAATCTGACAGGGGTTTTGCCTATAGTTCTACTTTAAAGCTGGAACTGTGGAGATGTTTCATCTATCAGTGGGTTTCCTGTATATTAAGGTGTGTAGTTTGTCATCCCTGATGTACAGGAGCTGGTCATATAATTAGAATATCATCAAAAAATGTATTTATATCACTAATTTCATTCAAAAAGTCAAACTTGTATATTATATTCTTTCATTACACACAGACGCATATATTTCAAATGTTTATTTCTTTTAATTTTGATGATTATTACTGACAACTAAGGAAAGTCCCAAATTCAGTATCTCAGAAAATTAGAATATTACTTAAAACCAATACAAAGAAAGGATTTTTAGAAATCTTGGCCAACTGAAAAGTATTAACATGAAAAGTATGAGCATATACAGCACGCAATACTTAGTTGGGGCTCCTTTTGTCTGAATTACTGCAGCAATGCGGCGTGGCATGGAGTTGATCAGTCTGTGGCGCTGCTCAGGTGTTATGAGATCCCAGGTTGCTCTGATAGTGGCCTTCAGCTCTTCTGCATTGTTGGGTCTGGCATATCGCATCTTCCTCTTCACAATACCCCATAGATTTTATATGGGGTTAAGGTCAGGCGAGTTTGCTAGCCAATTAAGAACAGGGATGCCATGGTCCTTAAACCAGGTACTCGTAGCTTTGGCACTGTGTGCAGGTGCCAAGTCGTGTTGGAAAATTAAATCTGCATCTCCATAAAGTTGGTCATAAGCAGGAAGCATGAAGTGCTCTAAAACTTCCTGGTATACGGCTGCGTTGACCTTGGACCTCAGAAAACACAGTGGACCAACACCAGCAGATGACATGGCACCCCAAATCATCACTGACTGTGGAAACCTTACACTGGACCTCAAGCAACCTGGATTGTGTGCCTCTCCTCTCTTCCTCCAGACTCTGGGATCCTGATTTCCAAAGGAAATGCAAAATTTACTTTCATCAGAGAACATAACTTTGGACCACTCAGCAGCAGTCCAGTCCTTTTTGTCTTTAGCCCAGACGAGACGCTTCTGACGCTGTCAGTTGTTCATGAGTGGCTTGACACAAGGAATGCGACAGCTGAAACCCATGTCTTGCATACGTCTGTGCGTAGTGGTTCTTGAAGCACTGACTCCAGCTGCAGTCCACTCTTTGTGAAACTCCCCCACATTTTTGAATGGGTTTTGTTTCACAATCCTCTCCAGGGTGCGGTTATCCCTATTTGGGATTTTCCTTAGTCGTCAGTTATAATCATCAAAATTAAAAGAAATAAACATTTGATATATATCAGTCTGTGTGTAATGAATGAATATAATATACAAGTTTCACTTTTTGAATGGTGAAATTAGTGAAATAAATCAACTTTTTGATGATATTCTAATTATTATATGACCAGCACCTGTATACTGTGGTGTCTAGGAAACTGACACGTGTGCTTGAACAATCCATTTTTAGTTTCATTGAAACTAAAAATTGACTATTTAAGCACACATGTCAATTTCCTAGTACACCACAGTATACATCAGAGTTCACAAGCTACACACCTCAATATAGTTATACTGTACAGGAAACCCACTATCTCCACAGCTCCAGCTTCCACTCCCAACACACCAAACTGGCCTACGCCCCCCTTCCCTCTAATCTTACACCCAACGTGAAAACAGCACTACTTGATCTATCCAACGACAAGTCAATAACCATCGAAACCTCTGATAAGGGGGGTAACATTGTCCTTATGGACAATGGAGACTATGTTGCCATGTGTTTGAAGTTATTAGACAACCATCAATGGTATCGCAAGATAGAACCCTCCTCTATTTTCAAATACATTTAAAAATGTTATGAATTGGTTGACCACGCATACCCCAAAATAGCAACCTTTTACTCGCTACCTGTCAGGGATCCAGACGAGCGTTTGCGATCATGCACACTTGTGCGCACAGATTCAAACGAAGGTTCCCACGACTGTTCGGAAGCATGCACATGTACGCATGCGCAGGGATGTTGTCAGGACACCAAGAGCAGGAGGACTCTGATACCCGGAATCCGACAGAGCAGGAGGACACTAGGACCCAGCATCTCTATCAGCACATCACATGGGCCTTTAAAAGGAAGTCAGACTTTGCCTGAAGTGCTGTTTGATCTGCAGCTAGTCCGTTCCTGATACCTGCTATCTGTTATCTGCTACCTGGTCAACTACTTGCTCGACCCGGCTTGCCTAGACCATCCTACCTTCTCCAATTCTGACCAGGCTTGTTTGACGTTGCTTCTTCTGCCAGCATGACACCTGTTACTGAACCCCGCCTGTTCTTCGACAATCCCTTGTCTGCTGATTCTGCCTGCTTGCCGATCCATGCTCGACCCGGCTTGTCTCATACCTCTTCTGCCTACCTGTATCCAGCTACTGTGATTGCTGATCTGCTGCTGCGGTTCCAGCTGTCCAGTGTTCCAGCCTGCCTGCATCCAGCTACTGTGATTGCTGATCATCTGCTGTTGTTCCTATTCCAGCCCGTCTGCTATCCAGTGTTCCAGGCTCTGCTTCCAGCATCCGGTCTACAGCTGCTGACACTCCAGTGGGCTCTGAGCCAGGGCTGTACAAGAGACAGGCTCGACTATCAGGTACGTGGTCCTCATTACAGTATCAAACAGCCATGTCTGAGCCTGCGGGAGGAACCACTTCCATGGAGGAGATCTGCCAGCACCTTGCTGCACTTACTCAAGCCGTCAGGTCTTTGCAGGAAGGCTACACCAGACTGGAGGCACAAGTCCTTCACCTGCTCCCAGCATGGCATCCACCTCTGCAGCTCCAGCCGTCTCCACTCAGGCCAGCGCCAGTCCTTCTGTGGTCATGCTGCCCCCTGAGCCCAGGGTCCCCACGCCTGAAAGATTCTCCGGGGAACGGACCAAGTTTCGTGCTTTTCGGAATGCCTGCCAGCTGTTTTTCACCCTGCAACCACAGATTTTTTCCCTGGAGGTGACCAAAGTAGGGTATGTCATCACCCTGCTTCAGGGAGAACCACAATCCTGGGCCCACAGGCTGTTGGAGGAGAATCATGCACAAGTACAGACCCTGTCAGCCTTCTTTGATGCCATGGCTCAGCTGTAGGACGACCCGCAGCGTACCACCACCGCAGAAGCTGCCCCGCATGCGCTCCTGCAAGGCCGCAGAGCGGCCGTGGACTATGTTACAGACTTCAGACGCTGGAGCGCAGACACCCAGTGGAATGATGCAGCTCTGCGACACCAGTTTCGTATGGGGCTCTCTGATGGACTTAAGGATGAGCTTGCTAGAGTGGGAACCCCCAACACTCTGGAAGGACTGATTACCCTGTCCATTCAAATTGATCGACGGCTCCGTGAGAGACGAGCCGAGAGAGCTGCACAACCTCACAGGCCTACCTGGATGCTGCCCAGAGTTCCTATCCCCGCCTCCTCCAGTCTAGCTCCCACCATGTCGGTTCCTAACATTCCGGAACCTGAACCCATGCAATTGGAATTGATGCGACCCTCGCTGACACCTGAAGCGCGACTCCGGCGCCAGCAGAATAATTTGTGCCTGTACTTCGGAGAGATGGGATATTATGTTCGCAATTGCCCCGCCAAGACCCGTAAGTCCGCACCCCTTATTCCTACCAGCCTGTCTACCCTCTCTGCCAATGCCACTCATGTCGTTCTACCTCCCTCGTTCCAGCTGCCGGGAAGAACCCTCCTAGTCAGCGCCGTCATTGACTCCGGAGCATGCAGTTGCTTTATTGATCTCCAGTTCGCCCAGCAACCCAGCATCCCCCTGCCGCCCAAAGCGCATTGCCTTTCAGTCTATCTTGCTGACGGGTCCCATATCAAGTCTGGACTGGTCACCCAGGAGACCCCTATGTTGCCCGTCAGATCTGCACATCATATGGAACTGTTAAGCTTGGATGCCATCTCCTCTCCACTCTTTCTAGTCATTTTGGGGCTTCCATGGCTCCAAGCTCATGATCCACAAATTAATTGGACTACTGGTGAAGTCAAGTTCTCTTCCTCCTATTGTCAGAGACATTGCACCTCCAGCACTATTGTCACCCCTCTGGCTCTATTATGTCTCAACATGGACCCAGAGATTCGGCAGTCAGTACCTGAACCGTACCACCTGTTCCTGGATGTGTTCAGCAAGCAAGGGGCAGACACGCTTCCCCCTCATCGGCCTTATGACTGTCCGATTGATCTCCTTCCTTGAGCTGAGGTCCTGTTTGGACGTATCTTTCCACTAACCGAACGGGAGCAAGAGGCTTTAAAGGACTATATTGACGAAAATCTTGAGAAAGGGTTCATTCGTCCTTCCAAGTCCCCTGCCGGAGCAGGAGTATTCTTTGTCACTAAGAAAGATCAGTCACTTAGGCCATGTGTGGACTATAAAGAACTGAATAAGATCACAATTAAGAACCGTTACCCCCTGCCTCTGATGACCGAACTATTCCAGAGACTGAGATCTGCCTGCATCTTCACTAAACTGGACTTGAGAGGGGCTTACAATCTGGTGCGCATCAGAGAGGGGGGGGGGGGTGAATGGAAAACTGCTTTTCTCACCAGGTTCGGACATTACGAATATCTAGTAATACCCTTGCCACCTTCAAGCACTTCATTAACAATGTGTTCAGGGACTTTTTGGACATTTTCATGATTGCATACCAGGACGACGTCCTGATTTTCTCTGGATCCCTTGATCAGCATTGCGGCCATGTCAAGCAAGTGCTGGAGAGACTCCGCCAAAACAGACTGTTTGTCAAGCCAGAGAAATGTGAATTTGAAAAGAGGAGTATCCAATTTCTGGGCCTGATTATCTCTCCTACAGGGATAGAGATGGACCCACAGAAGGTCTCTGCTGTGATCGACTGGCCAGTACCCACAGACAAGAAGGGAGTACAGCGCTTTGTGGGGTTTGCAAATTTCTATAGGAAATTCACCAAGGGGTTTTCCACCATCATCTCCCCAGCACGCGACTGACCAAGCAAAGCTCCCGTTTCTGCTGGAACTCTGAGGCCCAAGACGCTTTTGAAAAGAGAGGTTTACTTCTGCTCCAATTTTGAGTCACCCGGATCCTGCATTGCCTTACGTCCTTGAGGTTGATGCTTCCGAAATCGCAGTGGGAGCAGTCATATCCCAGCAGCAGGGAATCAAGGACACCCTGCATCCTGTGGCATTCTTTTCACGGAAGCTCTCTCCGGCCGAAAAGAATAATGACGTCGGAGATCGAGAACTTTTGGCCATCAAAGCTGCCTTAGAGAAGTGGAGGTATCTTCTGGAAGGTACAACTCATCCGATTCTGATTTATACTGACCACAAGAATCTTGAGTACGTTACGTTCAGCCAAACATCTGAGACCACGTCAAGCCAGATGGGCCTTGCTCTTCTCTCGCTTCAACTTCCACATTACATACTGTCCTGGGTCAAAGAATACCAAGCCTGAAGCCTTGTTCTGGATGTATGATGGGCCCAAGGATTCCTGTCAGTAAAAAGGACTTTGCCAGTGTTCCTGGCCGTTTCCGGGTGGTGCGCGCGCATCCGTGCGCGTGCGCGCGCCGGAAACGGCGCCAAATGGTGCCTATTTAAACCCTGGACATACTGCACCAAGTTGCTGCTTGTTCTACAGCGTTCCAGACCTGTGAGCCTCAGCTCCCTACCTGTTCCTGTGTTTTCACCTGTTTCCTGTCTACCCGGCTTGCTTTGACCTGTTGTCCGCTACCTGCATCGACCCCGGCTATCCACGACCATCCGTTTGTCTACTCCTCTGTACCTCCGCTGCCCGCCCGTTAACGAACCTTGCCTGAACTTGACGATCCGCTTGCCTAACCCCTTTTGTACCTTTCTGCCTGCACGTTGCCAACCCTGCTTGTACGACCATTCTCCTGTTTGCACGACCTGCTGGAATCTCACTACAACATCTGTGACCATCCAGCCCTCGTGCCATCCCGCACTCTCGGGCCTCTGTCTACACTACCAGGGGTCCTTGAATCGGGTGCGCAAGAGCGGTTGTTCCCTGCACAAGACAGACTCCACCGTCAGGTACGTAACAATTCCTCTGTTCCTGATACCATCCTGCCAGCAGGTAGCTTCCTTCTCTTACAAGCGGATCTCCTGTCACAAATTAAACAGGCCTCCATGTCCCAGTACAGTCCTGCCGTGTTAACCCTCGCTTGTCGGGATAATCTGCTTTGGAGAGGAGATCTAATTTTCGTACCAGAGAATGTTCAGGTACCAGTGCTAAAGAACCTGCATGACCACCCCCTGCCAGGTCACTTTGGCATTCACAAGACCACAGAACTGGTGCAACGTACTTTCTGGTGGCCTAAGTTGGAGGACTTTTGCAGGAAATATGTAAATTCATGCCCTGTCTGTATCCAGAACAAGACAGCAAGAAGTCGAGCCTGGGGTCTACTCAAACCCTTACCCATCCCAGACAGACCCTGGCAGATGATCTCTATGGACTTAGTTGTGGAACTACCACCTTCTGAAGGTTGCACAGCAATATTTGTGGTTGTTGATCGTCTGTCTAAGATGGCTCACTTCTTGCCCTTGAAGAACACCCAGTCTGCTGCAGAGACTGCCCGAGTCTTCATTAAGGAGATTGTTAGGCTGCACGGAGTACCTGCCAACATCGTGTCGGACCGGGGAGTCCAGTTCACTTGCCGCTTCTGGAAAGCCTTGTATGAACTACTAGAGATTAAGCTGGCATTCTCTTCGACCTATCATCCGCAGACCAACGGGCAGACAGAATGCACCAATCAAACTCTGGAGCAGTACCTCCGCTGTTTCACTTCCTTCTCCCAGGATGATTGGGTATCTTTGCTACCACTTGCGGAGTTTATCTATAATAATGCCAGTCATTTGGCCATGGGACAATCCCCATTCTTTGCAAACTATGGTTTTAACCTATCTTTCATGCCTGCTATCATTCCTGAATCTACAGTTCCAGCAGTTCAGAGTGTAGCAGACTTCTTGGGTAGGAACAACAAGATTCTAGAAGAAGCAATCGCCAAGGCACAAGCAGACAACAAGAGGACTTTTGACAGGAAGAGAAGGGGGAAGCTGAAGTTGCAGCCTGGTGATCAGGTATGGCTTTCTGCAGCGATCCTTCGGTTGGCTTGTCCCTCCAAGAAGCTGGCTCCCAAATTCATCGGCCCCTTCTCGGTGAAAAGAGTTATCAATGAAGTATCATATGAACTTTCTCTACCTGACTCTTTAACCACTTCAGCCCCGGAAGAATTTCGCACTTTAGGACCAGAGCACTTTTTGCGATTCGGCGCTGCGTCGCTTTAACTGACAATTGCCCGGTCCTGCGACGTTGTACCCAAACAAATTTTTTTTTTTTTTCCAAAATATTTTATTGAGACAATGTTAAGAAGATACATACATGTCAAAATAAGGTACCTTACACGCTAGTTTTCGTCTTTACAGAAAAGAGGCATACATGACTACTAAAAGAGTTGAGAGTTACAACTTGATATTAAACATTGTATAACAATTGTTTGTCTTATGAATCATCATGGATTAACCTTGTTGTTTTAGGTGGTTCAGTATCTTGATGTTTGTTTCTTGTGGTGGAAGAATACTAGAGGGATAGTCCGTTTCTTTGTAGTTTGAGGTGCCCGGACCCATTCGGGCCTCCCCATGGCGCCTCCAGACCGCCCGACCACCCCAATTTGGGACTGGAAGCCGGACGGGGGCGCCAGGGAGGGGCCCGCCGGGGTGTTCCAGGAGACCCCTTTGGGCATTGTTGATAGTATTCTTGTTGGGAATAAACATCGCTCATGAGATTATCAATCTCTAGGGGAGACAGTGTGACGTTAGGCCATGTATTCAATGCCTAAGATATAAGATTTTCCCTTCCTGTATGTGTTTGTTGCGGTAATGTGGGGATCATCTCGTAAATGTTTTTTCAGATATTTGCTTGTGAAAAGTAGAAAATATTGTGTTTACGATTATGGGGTTGTCGTGAGTGTGGAATATTCTGTCGATGCTTGTACCCAAACAAAATTTGTGTCCTTTTTTTCCCACAAATAGAGCTTTCTTTTGGTGGTATTTGATCGCCTCTGCATCATTTCTTATCGCCGCTATAAACAAAAGAAGAGCGACCATTTTGCAAAAAAACCCAAATTTATTACTTTTTGCTAAAATTCAAATCCAAAAAAAAGTATAAAAAAACATTTTTTTTCAACGGTTTTGGCCGATTTATATTCTTCCTCATATTTGTGATAAAAAAAAAAAAATCGCAATGGGCGTTTATTGATTGGTTTGCGCAAAAGTTGCCACGTTTACGGATGATGAGAATTAATTTCTGGGCTTTTTTTTTTTTACCAGTAATGGCGGCGATCTGCGATTTTTAGCGGTACTGCGATATAGCAGCGGACATGTCGGACCATTTTGGCACTTTTTTTCACCGTTTTTGGCCAATTTATATAATTCCTCATATTTGCGATAAAAAAATTGCAATCTGCGTTTATTGATTGGTTTGCGCAAAAGTGGCCGCGTTTACGGATGGTGAGAATTCATTTCTGGGGTTTATAGTATTTTTTTTTTTTTTACTAGTAATGGCGGCGATCTGCGATTTTTAGCGGTAATGCGATGTTGGGGGGGACATGTCGGACCATTTTGACACTTTTTTGGGACCAATGACATTTATTCAGCGATCAGAAATTTAAATGTCCACTGATTACTGTATAAATGTCATTGGCAGTGAAGGGGTTAACCTGCAGGGGGAGAGCTAGGGGTTAACTGTGTTCCCTGGGTGTGTTCTTACTGTGGGGGGGGTTGGGCTAACATGGGCATGAGAGATCTAACTGATCCCAGTGACAGGGATCAGTAGATCTCTCATGCCCCACTGACAGGGCGGGGAACTGCTGTGTTTACATCGGCGGTTCCCCATTCTTTCCCTGTAGCCGCTCATCGCGGCTCGCGGGCGGACATCGGGTCCGCCCGAGCCGCGGGCACACTCCCCAGGAGTGCGGCGGGTGCGCGCGCCCCCTGGTGGCCAAATGCGAATCACCGCTTATTTACGGCGATTCGCGCAGGGCTCCCCGACTGCCGCCGTGAAAAGACGGCGCGCGGTGGGGAACCTGTTAAAGAATCACCCTGTCTTTCATGTTGCCGTATTGAAGCCTGCTGTGACTGATCCCTTCCCTGATAGAGGGTCTGGACCACCAGAGTCAGTCCTCATTGATGGAAACGAAGAGTATGAGGTTGAGGCTGTCCTGGATTGCAGGAGGAGACAAGGCCAGACCCAATTCTTAATCAAGTGGAAGGGTTATGGCCCAGAAGACAACTCTTGGGAACCTGAATCTAATATCCATGCAAGGAGATTGATCAAAGCCTTTTTCCAGGCCCACCCGGAGAAGAGGACATCGATGGGCATCTGGAGGCTGCCCCTTGGGGGGGGCAATGTCAGGGATGCAAATAAGCATTGCGATCGTGCACAGATTCAAACGAAGGTTCCCACGACTGTTCGGAAGCGCGCACATGTACACATACGCAGGGATGTTGTCAGGACACCAAGAGCAGGAGGACTTTAAGACCCAGAAACCGACAGAGCAGGATGACACTAGGACCCAGCATCTCTGTCAGCACATCACATGGTCCTTTAAAAGGAAGTCAGACTTTGCCTGAAGTGCTGTTTGATCTGCAGCTAGTCCGTTCCTGATACCTGCTATCTGTTATCTGCTACCTGATCAACTACTTGCTCGACCCGGCTTTCCTAGACCATCCTACCTTCTCCAATTCTGACCAGGCTTGTTTGACGTTGCTTCTTCTGCCAGCATGACAACTGTTACTGAACCCCGCCTGTTCTTTGACAATCCCTTGTCTGCTGATTCTGCCTGCTTGCTGATCCGTGCTCGACCCGGCTTGTCTCATGGCTCTTCTGCCTACCTGTATCCAGCTACTGTGTTTGCTGATCTGCTGCTGCGGTTCCAGCTGTCCAGTGTTCCAGCCTGCCTGCATCCAGCTACTGTGATTGCTGATCGTCTGCTGTTGTTCCTATTCCAGCCCGTCTGCTATCCAGTGTTCCAGGCTCTGCTTCCAGCATCCGGTCTACAGCTGCTGACAAGAAGCACTCCTACCTCGCTGTGTTCATGAGACCAGTGTCCCCACTCCAGTGGGCTCTGAGCCAGGGCTGTATGAGAGGTCCCCTTCTACAAGAGACAGGCTCAACTATCAGGTACGTGGTCCTCATTACACTACCCAAAATCCAAAATCCAAAAAAACAAAACAAAAAAAAACAGCTTAGACCCTTTGTCACCGGCCTCCCATCCTATATACAGGATACGGTCCATCTCTTGAGGGTACTGGAGGCCTCCGGCAATACGATTCTGGTCACCGTTGAGGTGGAGGCCCTCTATAGTTCCATACCTCATCATCTGGGTTTGGCAGTCATTAGAAGGGTCCTCTCTTGGATGAACGAGACAGAGTTACCCTTCAATGACTTTATATTCTCTCTGTTGGAATTCATTCTAGATCGCAATGATTTTTCTTTTGATGGCTCCCACTTCCTCCAGATGCAGGGCGTAGCGATGGGGCCTCGGCAGAAGACACTTTATGGACCATGTGACGGCATGGTACAGATATATAGACAACGTGTTGCTGTTCTGGGATGGACCCATGGAGGTTCTCCAGCAATTCCTTGAAGCTTTAAATAAAAATTTGTTTAACCTATCTTTCACCATGATGTACCATGTGTCTCAAATTACTTTCCTTGATGTTCAAATCCTTAAAGATCCCTCGGGGAATATTTCCTGTGCATTGTATCGCAAGCCCACGGCAGGGAAGAACATCCTCCATGCCTCCATTGCCCACCCTAAACTTCTTATCAACTCGATCCCGTACAGCCAATATCTTAGGATCAAAAGGAATTGTACCAACAATGACACCTTTCTGAGGGAGGCGGACGATTTGCAGTCTCGTCTCCTTCTGAGAGGGTACAGCAAGAAATCCCTGAAAAGAGCTTTCAACAAAGTGACACAATTACCACGACGTGACTTACTATACAAACCTAAGAGCGATAAAGAGGCAATCCTGGTGAATAGAATCATTACCTGATTTAATAATCAGCAACCATATTAGACATATCCTTAAACTACACTTGCATTTACTCACTCTAGACCCGGTAGTGGGCCCTTTTGTACCCCCCAATCCCCTTATTACGTTTCACAGGGCAACCTCAATCGGGGACATGTTAGTACACAGCGAGCATGCCGCCCACACTGGGGGTGACCCCTGTTTACATTGGGGCACCTTTGTGTGCGGGGCCTGTTCACAGTGTCAAAAATTTGGACACTAGGAAACGTGTCACACTACCCAACCAACGTCCATTTAAACCTAAGCATTTTGTTAATTGCCAGACCACGGGGGTGGTCTATTTGTTATAATGTGGATGTGGCTGCTTTTACATCAGCAAGAGTGTACAACAGCTTTGCCGGAGTGTGAGCCGCCACATCCCAAATATGAAGAAGGGGGATCCAGATACCCCCCTCGGATGTCATGTTAGAGTGGTACACCAAGGCCTTATGCCTAAGGTCACCTTTCTGGCCCTAGATCGGGTACATACCAACCCACGGGATGGGGACCTTGACAAATTACTCCTACAACGGGAACTTAGGTGGATTTCCAACCTTAATGCTACAGCCCCTCCGGGATTGAACAGGGCAATTAATTTTAAACCATTTCTCCAAGGCTTCTCATCTGGAAAGTTTGATCGAAACCTTTTGGATTGACCTGTCTGTTTATACATACTCCTCTTCCCTTCCTTTTCTTTTTTTCCCTCTCTCTTCCTCTTTTTACGTATAATTGTCTAGGCAGTATACATAGGGGGCCTCTTTGTGTAATGCATGTCTCAGTTTCCTTATCCCATTTATAGCCATGCTTTTAATGTAAATGAACATGCTTGGTTTGTCCCATGGTCAGGCGATTACCTGGATACACAGAGGATTTATACATCTTATTTACTATATTTTACCAGTGGCCTCTGTGGATGCCACCCCATGGGGTGTCTCTCTCCATGGTGGGGCGTTTGCCCACTTGGCCTGTAGGGTTACCTCAATTATTAATGTTTTTTTGACTTTCATTTGTTCCCATTTTACCCAGAGCCGTGTGTGTCTGGCCGCTTGGGCGCATGCCACAGGGTGGCGTTGGGCTGCCCCTTTTGGCTTCCTGGTGGGCTCGGCTTTAGCACCTCCTTCCACTGCACACGTGGGCCCCTCAGCTGGCACTGCAGCTAGTGGGGCTGTCTTTTGCCGCACCTGGAGCCCCCGCCTCTTTCACCGGCTTGGTCGTGGCGTCAGTGTGTGTGCCGGATGCCCTCAAGGCGGGGAACCAGTAGGACACACTTGGCACTAGGGGGGAGTATTCCCGGTAGGCGGCTGCTTGGGATCCGACCCGATCCCTGCCTTCCCTCTTTCTCCTCCCCCCACCCCATGGGCGCGCACTCCACCGGTGATTGGAGGGTTGGGGTATACCATACCATAGGCCTGGCTGGCCTTCTGTCCTAACACTGTAACTTTGTGCTTAAGTGGTGCCAATTGTGTTGTTTTTTTATGTGATAATTTTAACTTTGATCTAATAAAATTTGAACTTGATCCACATATACCTCTTTAGTAACTAATTGAGGCAATAGTGCTGCACAAAAATCCCATTGGGCCTTATTGCTGGTTGTTCAACACACCAAACTGGCTATCGTACACCGCCAGGCCCTCAGGTACCACCAAATATTCTCAGACCCAGAAATAAATATCTCAGAGTACTAGCAGACTCGTTGAATAAGAAAGGTTATAAAGGACAAAACCATCATTAAAAGCATAAACACAGCCCTTAAAACACAGAAAATATCCTCAAACACAAAGAGAAAAAAAAAATGAGTACCTCTAGCAACCACATATAAACCAGCACTAGAAGAGAAAAGACCATCAAAGATTTGCAACCCATCATAACAGAGGATGAAACACAGAAAAAAAATATACCAACAACCTCCAATGCTGCTTTCAGGCAATCCTCCAACCACAGACATAAACCATTCAGCACAAAACTTCATTCTGATTAAGCCCCGGGGACGGGGAGAAAAGTGTTGGGGGCATGGCCTAGACAGAGCAAACTGAGGCTGCAACTATTTGTTTCATACATGAATTGGCATGGTGTGCGGTTACCAGAATGATTTCTATGCTTCTACAGTGTGCTCCGAGTTAGGACGGACTCACTTCCAGCCTGCACCCATGGCATACCATCCATGCTTGCAGGGTGTTCACTGCACACAGGCCCCCCAAAGGGGGGGGGGGGTGGGGGCACTGTGACCTGCCCTAGACACATGGATGATTGTCCCTTGAAAGCCAGGGATGATCGGTGCAGCGGAGGGACAGTTGCAAGCACTGATTTCCCTGCATGGCTTTTCAGCCGCTTCCCCTCCTCTCCCTCCTGCGGCTGTCAGCTGAAATGCCATACAGGGAGATCGGTGCTAGAAATTGTCCCTCTGCCGCAGTGCCGCACCGATCATCCCCCAATGTCTGCCGTGTCCTCCAACCCCATATCCTCCTCCTGCAGCCTGCCGTGTGCTTCTCCTCCGCCCTCCCTCGTCCCCCCACAGCCGGCTCCCTCCTCTCCCGTGGCCTGCGGAGGATGTGTCAGGATGGAGAGCGGAGGAAGGGGCCAGTAAATATGCAATTTACCGGCTCCATCCTTTTCTGAATTGGACATAGAGAGCGTCAGCTACCGATTGCTTCTGTGTCCTGTCATAATTGAAACTGTGTGAAACTAAACTGTGTGATTACTCTGCTTCAGTTTTCTGAATGAATGGGAGCCTCTGCCTACTACTCATTCATCTTCAATGCTGAAGCTGCAAAGAAAGGGACTGGGGTATCTGTGTCCTCAGCCCTTTTCTCTGTCTCAAAGGGGAGACGTCTGATATCTCACCAAAAGTCTCCCAACAGGGTTGAGAAAAAATGCAATAAATATTACAAAATTAAATTGTAAAAAATCTAATAAAAAATAAAATAAGATTGGGTAAAAAAATAATATAACAAAAAAAACTAGTGACACGCCCACCCTACTGACACTGTCCACAGTTTCAACTCTCTTTCTCCAAAAAAGCATTGTGAAAAAAAATAATAAATTCTATTGTTAAAAAAAACAAACAAAAAAAACGTAAAAATAATAAAAACTACTGACACTGTCCACTGCCCCATAACCCCCTCTTCCACCACCTTTCCCAGAAGCACTGTGAAAAATAAATAAAAAACTAAATTGTAAAGTAAAATAAAAAATAAAAAAATATACCAAGATAAAATTGTAAAAAAATAATTAAAAAAAAAAATTCTGACACTGTCCATTGTTCTACTGACACTGTCCATTGTCCTACTGACACCATCCAGTGGCCCCCAAAAAGCACTTTGAACAAAAAAAAAAAAAAACATAAGAAAAAAAAATTATTTAAAAAAAGATAAAAAACAACTACTGACACTGTCCACTGTCCTACTGAACCCATCCTGCACACTCCACACTCCTCACCTGCACATTCTACCAACCTCCATACACTCCAAACCCCTCTCCTGCACATACTACCCACCTCCATACACTCCGCACTCCTCTCCTGCGCATAATACCCACCACCATACACTCCATACTCCTCTTCTACACATACTACCCATCACCATACATTCTGCATTCCTCTCCTGCACATACTACCCATCACCATACAATCTGCACTCCTCTCCTGCACATACTACCCATCACCATACACTCCACACTCCTCTTCTGCAAATGCTACCCACCTCCATATATTCCGCACTCCTCTGCTACACATACTACCCACCGCCATACACTCCACACCTCTCTCCTGCACATATTACCCACCACACACTCCTCTCCTGCATATACTACCCACTGCTGTACACTCTGCACTGTACATTCCCTATTTGACATTACCACATTCTGCACTATGCAAGTCATCTCAGACTTTATTAAACCACTCCCCTTTAAACCACCTGCTCTATAGTATATAAGCATGTATTTATAATTACTTACTTTCCCATTTTTAAAAAGCAGTTTACTCAGATCATATCCATCCAATGTGACGTTGGGAAGGCTGGCTCCTGCCAAGGCTGCTACTGTCGGCAAAATGTCCAGTGTGCTGGCCAGCTCTGAGGTAACTCCTGCAATGGTCACCAGGAAAGCAAGGAATTACAAAATGCATTGCATGCTTATAATTTTTTATTAAGGTCCATTTCACATGATTGCAACTAGTGATGTACCAGAAAAGTTAAGTGGGTATTAGAAAAAAAAAAATCACATAGCAATTCTCACAAGTGAAAGTGCATGTACAAATAGGACAAAACATGAATGTTATTAGGCTGTTTCCTGTTTACACGTTTACAGTGCAAATTGCTTTATTGTTTATAACGATAAACCAATGACTACATATCAATACCAATATGCCTCTGCTTCACATTTTTGTTATTGGTAAACAAGTCCCCCCAAACCTATTTACACCTTGCCAGGACAGCAGGGGTTAAAAGTTAAAAAAAAAAAAAAAAAAAATCCCAGCTCACTTACCAGCCAGCCTGAAAAAAAAGAATTGTCCTGTCTAACAGGTCGCATTAACACCATGGGCTTAGTTTGTACACATTTGCAAATATATGCGAAAGCTGCAGGGCCACTTCACGGCACTATGGTGTACTGCAGTCCTAACGCTATAAATTTTGAGAGTCCTTGCTGCAAAGGCTAGTTACAGGCTGTGGTGGTTGTCATTTGTTTGTACTGTTGGTTAATTGGTGCGGGGGCGCACTGGATACCTCTGCTGCCATTGCCGGGTGTCCAGTGCATCCCTGTGCCTTTAAGGAGGGGTGGGGCTCCCTCAGGCATACCTACCTTCAATCCGTCCATTATTACGAAGGGCACTCAAGTCAAACCGGGAATTTTAATTTTACTGGTATAAAAAGAGATGGTAGCGTGGCAGTACTACATGCAGTAGTAAGTGGCAAGTGTGTCTGATAGGCGGCACATGTAGCAGGCCAGTCCAGAGACCGTTAATCAAGATGGCAGACAACAGTGTTAGTGCATGCATGGAAAAATGTGTGGTGATGGTTTCTTGTGAATGAAGACCTAAAACCCACAGATATTATGGCGATGAGATGCTCAGCCACAGTAAGACATCTGAATGGTGTAAACGTTTCAAAGATGGCCGTATATCTGTCAGTGGCGATCTCAGCAGTGGTGGTTCCCAGCCCACAAGCAGTCATTCCTGTGCGCATTCAGTGCACGGAACTCCTTATTCAGGATAACTGATGCATAACCTGTCGTGAAGTTGCACAAGAGACAAATCTTTCTGATGATTTAGTCTTAGTGCGTGGATAACCGACGCATAACCTGTCGTGAAATTGCACAAGAGACAACTATTTCTGATGATTTAGTGTTCGTACGTGCATGGAAAAATGTGTGGTGATGGTTTCTTGTGAATGAAGACCTAAAACCCAAGGATATTACGGTGATCAGACGCTCAGCCACAGTAAGACATCTGAATGGTGTAAATTTTCAAAGATGGCCATACGTCCATCATTGGCGATCCCAGCAGTGGTGGTTCCCTGCCCACAAGCAATCATTCCTGTGCACAGTGTGCGGAACGCCTGATCCTGGATGACCGACGCATAACCTGTCGTGAAGTTGCACAAGAGACAAATCTTTCTGATGACTAAGTGAAGCAGGCTGTCCTCGGATGGTTCAGGCGTACTGACAAATCTTTCAATGCCAAAGCTTTCCAGGCATTCATTAAACCCGGGGATAGGTGTATAAATGTAGCAGGGAAGTATTTAAAAAAAAAACCTTAGTTAGACTTACCGGTGACCGTATTTCTATGAGCCTTTCAGGACAGCACCATGAAGAGAGCGCAGCTACACCTCTTTCAGGAAACACTGCCGCGTTAACGGCCCTTTTAAAAGCAGCCGCTTTTAACCATGCCATCAGTCAAACACCGCTATTCCTCTGACATGCTGGAAGACATAACATACCGAACACCCCAGCATTATACATAAACTTATCAAACCTAGGGAGGGAAGTAGCTGCTGTCCTGAAAGGCTCATAGAAATACCGTCAACGGTAAGTCTAACTAAGGTTTTTCTCCCTTCGCCTTTCAGGACAGCAACATGGAGATGATAACTGAGCACTTACTTTAGGGCAGGACCACAGCTTGCAAGACTTTCCTGCCAAAGGACTGATCTGCTGCCATTAGGAGATCCAGCCTACAATGCTTTATAAACATGGAGAAGCTAGACCACTTGTCGGCTTTACAGATCTGTTCTGGCGAGGCTCCCACTCTCTCTGCCCAGGATGCTGCCACTGCCCTAGTAGAGTAGGGCATGATCCCTTCCAGAGACTCCTTTCCCGTAGCCTGATAGGCTTCCTTGTTGGCCTGTTTTAGCCATCTACCCAGAGTGCTTTTTGATACTTTCTCCCCTTTGTGGGCTCCAAATGACAGAACAAACAAGGAGGCTGACTTCCTGAAAGACTCCGTCAATTCTAGATACTTTAGAAGGCATTGTCTGACATCCAGGGTATGAAAGATTTCCTCTCCCAGACCTGGAAGTTCCGGACAAAATGTTGGGAGAATAATCTCCTGCATCCGATGGAAGGCCGATGCCACCGCGGGTCCATTCTTATAACTATTCTGTCCGGAAAACATCTGAAAAAGGGTTCCCTGTTGGACAGGGCTTGTAGCTTGCTAATCCTTCTTGCTGAGGTTATTGCTACTAACAAAACAGTTTTTAATGTAACAAACTTCAATGCTGATTGTCCCAAGGGTTCAAACGGAGCAATAGTGAGCCCCTGCAAAACTAAAGATAAATCCCAACTTGGGAAATTCCTAACAGGGACTGGCCTACTTCTGGCCAAGGCCCTAAAAAAATGAATGACTAATGAATCTTTAGATAAACTTCTTTCCAAGAATACTATCAGAGCGGCTACCTGCATCTTGAGGGTAGCCAGCCCTTTCTCCATGCCCTCGTGGAGAAACTCCAGAACTGAAACTAAACTACTGAAATCAAATGATCTGCTGGAACACCAGGTGTTATAGCATTTCCAGACTTTATAGTAAATCGCTTGGGTTACTTTCAGTTTCTCTGACAAGCCCTTGCGTCTTAAGAGATCTTTAGAAACCAGGCCGCCAGTTTGAGGTGGGCCGAGTCTGGGTGGTGAAGACTTTCTTGGACCAATAGATCTTCTGCGATCGGAAGCTTCCAAGGAGGTTCCTTCGCCAAATTCAGAAGGGGGGAGAACCACAGCCTCTTGGGCCAGTAAGGAGTGATCAAGATTAAGTTTGTGGTTTCCTTCCTGAACTTTGCCAAAACCCTTGGTATCAACTGAAAAGGGGGGGGGAGGCGTAGGACAAAGGGAAGTTGCACTTGTGGGCTAGGCCACCCAGACCCACTGCTTGATCTCCCCTCCTCAGAGAAAGGAACTCTGGCACCTTTGCATTTTAATGGTTTGCGAACAAGTCCACATTGGGCTGACCCCACTTTTCGACAATTAGCTGAAAAACTTCTTGACTCAACACCCATTCTGATTCATTTATCCTCTTTCTGCTGAGAAAATCGGCGAACATATTGCTTATTCCTTTCAAATGGACTGCGGACAATGAGGCCAAATGCTTTTCTGCCCAGGAAAGGATCTGAAAAGCTAGCTCCAACAGAGGCTTGTTCCTTGTTACCCCCTGCTTTGTTAGATACAACACGGTTGTCATATTGTCCAAGAAAACAAGCACATGTTGTCCCTCTAAGGACTGCCGGAAGGTCAGCAAACTTAGATGTACTTTTTTTAACTCTCTCCAGGTGAATGATCTCCTTCCCTCTATCTTGGACCATTCTCCCTGAGCTGTGTGATCCCCTAAGTGGGCTCCCCAGCTCCAGGTACTCGCGTCCGTTGTAAGGTGATGGGTTGCTAAAAAGCACCATGGAAGACCTCTGAAGAGATTTGCCTGGTTTCCCCGCCACCACAGGGATCTTTTTGCCCTTGTACTTAACTTGATTTTCTTGTCCAAGGATTCCTGATGGGACCACTTTTGAAGTATGTCCCATTGAAGCCTATGGGCATGCAATCTGACCCACTGTACTGCAGGGATTGCTGCTGTAAACAACCCTAGGACCAACATGGCTTCTCGAACTGACACTTGCTGGTTGGACTGAACTTTCTTCAGGGCTACCTGAATCCTTTCCACCTTCTCCTCTGGGAGGAAGAGTCCACTTCGTATCCCAGAAATCGAATCCGCCGTGTGGGGACCAGATTCAATTTCTTTTTTTTATCAACCAGCCCAGATCGTTTAGGTGTAGCTGTGTTATTTGTAGGTTCACTCCTCTGAATCTGAAAACAGCAGCAGATCGTCCAGATATGGTATTATGGCAATCCCCCTCAGCCTCAGGGGTTCCAAAGCTTCTGCAAGCATCTTTGTAAAAATTCTGGGCGATGGAGAGGCCGAAAGGCAGGGCTCTGAATTGAAGGTGGATCACCTTCATTCCGATGTTCACTGCTAGATGAATAAACTTCTGGGATGCCTCGGCTATGGGGACATGTAGATATGCATCCCACAGGTCGATTGATGGCCATAAAGCAATTGTTGGTGAGCAGGTTCCCGACCGAAAAGATTGTATTCATCCTGAACCTTTTGTATTTTATGGATCTGTTCAGAATTTTAAAATTCAAGATCAAGCTAAATTTTCCAGACATTTTTTTGACCAAAAATATGTGGGGCTAAAACCCCTCCCCCACCTGCTCCTCTGGGACTCGAACGATCACTCCCTGCAGCATCAGTTCCTCCAAGAGGGACGTCAGGGCCAGGGCTTTTTCCTGATCTTCATGGAGCTTTGTCAGATAAAAACACTGTTGGGGGAACCGGGAAAACTCTAGGTCGTAACCCTGCTTGATTATCTTCAGTACAAATGTATTAGCTGTTGTTTTCCTCCAGGCTGGGAGGAAAGCTTGTAGCCTACCGCCTACTGGAAAGACAATCGTCATTGCTTTTTACCCTCTTGCTCAGGGGCTCTAAAAAGCACTCCTCCCCCTGCCTCTACCTCTCTGGGGAGTCCAGGTCTTCTTCTGCTTCTGGTCCTCATCTTTGTAGGTTTGCTGAAAAGGACGAACATTTTTCTTCGCTGAGACCACCTTTTTCTTCTGCGAAAATGCTTTCTTTTTATCCGCTGTGCGGTCCAAAATAGATTCCAACTCCAGACCGAAAAGCAAATCTCCAGTAAAAGGGTATCCCACAAAGCTTAATCTTTGAGGCTGAATCCCCTGACCAAGTTTTGAGCCATAAAGCTCTTCTGTCGGAAACTGACAAGGGCCGAACACCTAGCCGTCATCCGGACAGATTGTGCTGAGGTGTCTGCCATGTACTTGACCGCCTTAAGGAGAGTAGGAATGATTCTAAGAAATCCTTCCTGGGAGCACCTGCCCCCACATGCCCTCTAAGTTTTTCTATCCACGATTCCATGTTTCTTGCGACCACCGTGGATGCTATAGCGGGCTTTAAATTGGATAAGAACTCATCTTCCTCGAATGGAAATCTCCTTTTGAGACCGAGAAAAAAATGTTACTCTTTTCTGGGTCCTTCCATTCTTTCTTGATGGTCTCTGTTAATACCTCATGGACCGGAAAGACTATTTTGCCCCCTCCAGGCCTTGATACATTTTGTCATGCACCGACAACTGGGTCTTCTCCTCCTGTATTTCCAGTGTGGTATAAACAGCCTTTAGAAGGTCTTCCACCTCCTCAAGAGAAAGTTTGTAGCATTACATTTTAAACGTCCTCTTCAAATTCCTCCTCCTCTGACTCCCATACAAAGGGCGGGACACTTTCTCTCTCTTCCTCTGACTCCTCCTCCTCTTGTCAGGAAGTAGAGGGTCGAGGTTCAGAATGGGAACTCTGGCTCTGGGTGGTACCTTGCTTCTGCATCATTGAGCGCACTGACCCCAATGTCTCTGCCAGCTCCTTCCTAACTGATGAAAGGAGTTCCCTGCATTCTTGTGCGGTCTCTTCCTTAACCAGCCCCGCAATGCAAGATCTTCAGAGTGGCTTGGGCCAGGATTCCCTTAATGAGTTTTTGCAAGAGGGACACTTCTTCCCATACACTCTCTCTGATTTGGCAGTGGCCTTTACCTAAAAGACACAATCAAGCAATAGTATTTTAGCAACCTGATCCATGAGAGAGAGATACAAAGTGGGAGACCCAGAAACCACAACAGCTTCTTCATCCAGCTGACCTGTCCCAAGGGACAGAACCCTGGACAGTCAGCTGCATGCTTCCATTGGAAGGACAGTTACACACACAATATCCCCCAGTGAGTTATCGAAGAAAGTACCAAAGCACCTCTCTTACCTGGGCCTGGCAGGGGTTTTGGGCGCCTGCATCCACCGTCTTCGTGGTCTGCTCCTCCATCGCAGCGCCGCGGGACCTCTGCTGTGTAGTTTCCTTTTTAAATTCCCTTTGCACTCAAGGGCTGTAGACCTGCCCCTTCCTCCTGTGCTCTGGTGGCTGGAACCACTCGCCGCTGCACCCCCGCCGGAAGCCCCGCCCCCCAGATACAGCATCACTCACTGCCCGGGATCCAGATCCGACATGCCATCTCCGGCATGGAACACACCACCCGTAGCCTCCGGATGCATGATGCCATAACCCCCGGCCGGACCATTACTCCTGTGAGCCGATGAAGGAAGGGACACCGGAGCATCCCTCCTCTCATACTGAGAGGATGCTGGGCTGGTCAGCGAACGAAAAAAAAATTTAACTGGAGATGGCCCCCTTTTCCCAGGACAGCCCTGACAGAATGCAGCTCCTCCTCTGGTCCCCCAGCAGCGCTTTCACCATGGCGGAGGAAACATTAAGATTGACGACATGGTGGAAGCGGCCGCTTTTAAAAGGGGCATTGACATGGCAGTGTTTCCTGAAAGAGGTGGAGCTACGCTCTCTCCATGGTGCTGTCCTGAAAGGCAAAAGGGAAACCAATTAATGCAGTTTTCACTCCTTGAAAATTGTTCTTTTATTATATAAACTCAAAATGTCCTGGTTTGACTTGAACGCCCCTTGTGTGTATATATATATATATATATATATATATATATATATATATATATGCGCTCCAGCTTTGGAGACTCTAAAAATTTATAAGGTTAGGAATGCAGTACAGTACACTAGGGTGCAGTGAAATGGCACTGCAGCTTATGTATATATTTGCAAATGTGTGCAAACGAAGCCCCTGGCTTCAACGTTAACTGTTAGAAATGGTCAGTTCAGTTTTTTGTGGGCTAGCTGGTGCATGAGCTTGGAATTTTCCTTAGTTCTTTTTTGTTAAAAGATCATATGTAACATTTTTGCATGAGGCCATTTCCTGTGATTTTCTCTTGTTTGGTTCACTTTACGTTACCTGCTTCTGTCATATGTCTATGCCAAGGCTAATCATTATTACATTTTATCCATAGAGTAAACATTTTACCCAGAACTTTACAATACAGAGAAATAAATATACACAGAGGAACAAAGTAACAAGATAAAAACAAGAGGTAGGGAAGCCCTACTTGCAATAGTTTACGACAAAATAAAAGACGATCAATTAATGAGACTGAAGGCAATGCCCTTTTGGTACAGACAAGGATAAGCTGAGAAGCGATCAGTATGGAGATATTAAATCTGCAGGTCTTTGAAACACAGCTGCAGTGCCAAACATCACTTAACAAGCTTACCAGGGTGCCCCTCACACCAAAATAGCAAGTTCTGGATGGACGCCAAGATTGATCTTCGTTTTATCACAAGCATTCTTTAATTCATTTAGAGATACCTTCCACGCTACACTCCCTGGAGGCCTGTGCCAAGTCCACGCTACACTCCCTGAAGGCGTTAGCCAAGTACACACATCTCTTCATCAGTAAATGAATATTCTTTTACATTGAAAGTAGCGTCAAACTGCATTACCCATGTTAAAATGTTTTATGTGTTTGCAACTGATCTATTTATTTCCATTTCCTTTATAGGCAAGCTGTACCCAACTTTGTTCACATAGAAAAAATGTAAAAAAAAAAAAAAAAAAAAAAAAAAAAAAAAAAAAGAGAGGAGATTCCCTTTTTAGATGCTCTTTTCTGAGATCTCTGGAAAAAATGTTATTTAAAGCATAACTCCACTTTTGTTGAGGAAAAAAAACATTCCCCTCTGGGTGATCTACAGTATCTCACAAAAGTGAGTTCACCCATCCCATTTTTGTAAATATTTTATTCTATCTTTTCATGTGACAACACTGACACTTTGCTACAATGTAAAGTAGTGAGTGTACAGCTTGTATAACAGTGTAAATTTGCTGTCCCCTCAAAATAACTCACACAGCCATTAATTTCTAAACCACTAGCAACAAAAGTGAGTACCCTAAGTGAAAATGTCCAAATTGGGCCCAAAGTGTCAATATTTTGTGTGGCCACCATTATTTTCCAGCACTGCCTTAACCCTCTTGGTGTCAGGAAGGCCGTCGGCTTGATTCCCCTCAGGAGAGGCATACCTGAAGATTACTGCTTCCTTGGTGCCGTTGGCACGGGTTTGCGTGCGTGCACGCGTTCTGACGCCGGAAATGGCCATTTAAGCCTTGCTAATACTCAGAGCAGGTGCTGTCTGATCTACAACGTTTACCCGTGTTTACCTGTGCCTGATATCTGTTCCTGATCCGTTACCGGCCCGGCTTATCCTGACCTTCCTGCTCCCTGCTTGCACCTGATCCCGGCTTGCCTGCTCCTCTGTACTGCTCTTCTGTACCTCACTGCCAGCTCATTACCCTGCCTGCACCTGACTCTTCTCCAGTGTCTGTGGCCATCCAGACCTCCGCAGCTTCCAGCTCCTCAAGTCTTCTCCAGCCTTTACGGATTGCTACCTCCTTGCTGCATCTCTAGCCCCCCAGGTCATCTTCATCTCCAGCAGTCCTACAGACTTCCAGGATGGTGGACATTACTGGACTACCACAGGCACTCATACCTCCCCGTGCTCCTGCGGCCGCTGTTTCACTCCCAGCGGTCTCTCGAACCGGGGTCGTAGGAGAGGCTATCCCCTGCCGTTGGACTCACTACCTGGTACGTAACACTTGGGCATGGAGCTCATCAGAGCTTCACAGGTTGCCACTGAAGTCCTCTTCCACTCCTCCATGATGACGACATCATTGCGCTGGTGCATATTAAAGACCTTGCGCTCCTCCACCTTCCGTTTGAGGATACCCCACAGATGCTCAATGGGGTTTAGTTCTGGAGAGATGCTTAGCCAGCCCATCACCTTTACCATCAGTCGTAATCATGTTGGAATACTGCCCTGTGGCCCAGTCTCAGAAGGGAGGGGGGTCATGCTCTGCTTCATTATGTCCCAGTACATTTTGGCATTCATGGTTCCCTCAATGAACTGTAGCTCCCTAGTGCTGGCAGCACTCATGCAGCCCCAGACCATGACAATTCCACCATAATGCTTGACTATAGGAAAGACACACTTGTCTTTGTTCTCGTCACCTGTTTGTCACACATGCTTGACACCATCTGAACCAAATAAGTTTATCTTGGTCTCATCAGACCACAGGACATGGTTCCAGTAATCCATGTCCTTAGTCTGCTTGTCTTCAGCAAACTGTTTGTGGGCTTTCTTGTGCATCATCTTTAGAAGAGGCTTCCTTCTGGGATGACAGCCATGCAGACCAATCTGATGCAGTGTGTGGGCGTATGGTCTGAACACTGACAGGCTAACCCCCCCACCCCTTCAACCTCTGCAGCAATGCTGGCAGCACTCATAAGTCTTTTTCCTAAACACAACCTCTGGATATGACTCTGAGCACATGCACTCAACTGCTTTGGTCGACCATAGCGAGGCATGGACTGAGTGGAAACTGCCCTGTTAAATCACTGTATGGTCTTGGCCACCATGCTGCAGCTCAGTTTCAGGGTCTTGGCAATCTTTTTATAGCCTAGGCCATCTTTATGTAGAGCAACTATTCTTTTTTCAGATCCTCAGAGAGTTCTTTGCCATGAGGTGTCATGTTGAACTTCCAGTGACCAGTATGAGAGAGTAACAGCGATAACACCAAATTTAACACACCCGCTCCCCATTCACACCTTAGAAACATAGAAAAAGTGACAGCAGAAAAAGACTGAGTAGTCCATCGAGGCTGCCCTTTTTTTCCCCCATTAACCTCGTTGTCTGACTACAGATTAATGTTTATCCCAAGCATGTTTGAAGCCATTTACTGTTGATTGTCTCACAACCTCTGTTGGTAGTTTATTCCAATCATCAACCAACCTTTCAGTAAATAATACTTTCTAAGTTTTGTTTTGAACTTCCCCCCAGTTAGTTTGAGGTCATGTCCCCGTGTTCTTGATTTTGGTTTCATATTGAAAAGACTGACCTTGTAACACTAACGAATCACATGACACTGGGGAGGGTAAATGGCTATCTGGGCCCAGTTTGGACATTTTTACGTAGGGGTGTACTCACTTTTGTTGCCAGCGGTTTAGACATTAATGGTTGTGTGTTGAGTTATTTTGAGGGGACAGCAAATTTACACTGTTATACAAGCTGTACATTCACTACTTTACATTGTAGCAAAGTGTAATTTCTTCAGCGTTGTCACATATAAAATATTTACAAAAAATGTAAGGGGTGTACTCACTTTTGTGAGATACTGTATGTACATTGCAAGGATTTTAACAAAAGTTTGTTGCAGATTCCTTACTTTTGTTATTCTGAAGAAATCCCTGTTTGTTCCTCTGTGCTGAGTGAATCTAATGATGGTTTCAGAATTATCAACCAGCTGCTGCAGAATCGGGACTCTAATAAGGAAAACTGCAGGGCCTGCATCCCTTTAGATCTTATTTCCTATTGGGAGTATCTTACCAAAAATGACATGTTTCCTCCAGGGGATGCCAACAATTTGGCTTGTATCTTAGTGTAGACTACTGGGAAAATTAGTGAGCCAATCACACAAGCAGGAAATCAGGTTTCTGGGGGTGGTCAGTACACATATTAAGTACAGAACACCTCCAGGTAGCCATATTGCATTGCATTTTCAGAAAATTACAGGAGCTGCAGGTTGAAAATGAAAGGTAATTTTTAAAGAACATTCAATTACAATATATCTTGTTTCACAATTGTTTTTTTTTTATTGCCATTTTTTCCCCATGAAAGTGGAGTTACTTTAAATAACTTTATTGATGGATGGGCTGAGGAGCTGTGTTTGTCCTAATTAACCCTGTCGGTACAGTCCTGGCAGATCTCATGATCAGTTTTAAACTAGATTTGAACAAAGTATAGCCTAACAATAGGGTTCAATATTTAGAAGCTGGGCTTCTCACATTGTATGTTTATGAGAGGGAGCTCATTCTGTCTTAAAACGGATGTAAACCCTCACATATACCCAGTGAAGTGAGCAGCCTCAGATGACACACAGAGATGAAACAAATTTCCCAACATAAGTTTACATGTATATCTGCCGTCTTCAGCTGTATATATCCTTTAGAAAGTGCATATGGTGTTACAGATTTTCCTCTTCCTGTTCACCACTGGGAGTGAAGTCTGGGCATACAGCCAAGACAGCTGACTGGAGGGAAGGCACGCACCCCCTCCACATTGACAAAGGAAGGAAGAACGTGCAGAGCTGTGCTCTGACAAGTCAAGCTCTCTGGTAATCTACACTGAGCAAAATTATAAGCGCAACACTTTTGTGTTTGCCCCTATTTATCATGCGCTGAATGCAAAGATCTATGACTTTTTCTATGTACACAAAAGAACTATTTCTCTCAAATAACATTCACAAATCTGTCTAAATCTGAGTTAGTGAGTACTTGTCCTTTGCCGAGATAATCCATCCACCTCACAGGTGTGGCATATCAAGATGCTGATTAGACACCATGATTATTGCAAAGGTGTGCCTTAGGTTGGACACAATAAAAGGCCACTCTAAAATGTGCAGTTCTACTGTATTGGGGGGGGGGGGGTCCAAAAAACAGTCAGTATCTGGTGTGGTCACCATTTGCCTCACGCAGTGCAGCACATCTCCTTCAGACAGAGTTGATCAGGTTGTTGATTGTGGAATGTTGG
Source organism: Glandirana rugosa (assembly GCA_018402905.1). Taxonomy (NCBI): domain Eukaryota; kingdom Metazoa; phylum Chordata; class Amphibia; order Anura; family Ranidae; genus Glandirana; species Glandirana rugosa. The sequence continues at coordinate 476,092 of BLSH010157057.1, read as the reverse complement.
TCCATTCCACTTCAATGGCTGTGCAAAGTTGCTGGATATTGGCAGGAACTGGAACACGCTGCCGTATACGCCAATCCAGAGTATCCTAAACATGCTCAATGGGTGACATGTCCAGTGAGTATGCAGGAACTGGGATGTTTTCAGCTTCCAGGAATTGTGTACAGATCCTTCCAGCATGGGGCCATGCATTATCATGCTGCAAAATGAGGTGATGGTCATGGATGAATGGCACAACAATAGGCCTCTGGATCTCGTCACAGTATCACTGTGCATTCAAAATGCCATCAATAAAATGCACCTGTGTTCGTTGTCCATAGCATAAGCCTGCTTATACCATAACCCCACCGCCACCATGGGCCACTTGATCCGCAACATTGACATCAACAAATTGCTCACCCACATGACACCATACACACTGTCTGCCATGAAGAGAACACCTCTCCAAAGTGCCAGATGCCATAGAATGTGAGCATTTGCCCACAAAAGTCGGTTACAATGACGAACTGCAGTCAGGTCAAGACCCCAATGAGGACGACGAGCATGCAGGTGAGCTTCCCTGAGGCGGTCTCTGACAGTTTGTGCTGAAATTCTCTGGTTACGCAAACTGAGTGTTGTAGCAGCTGTACGGGTGGCTGGTCTGACGATCTTGGAGGTGAAGATGCTGGATGTAGAAGTCCTGGTCTGGTGTGGTTACACGTGTCCTGCGGTTGTGAGGCCGGTTGGATGTACTGTTAAATTCTCTGAAACGCCTTTTGAGATGGCTTATGGTAGAGAAATGAACATTCAATTCAAGGGCAACAGCTCTGACGGACAGTCCTGCAGTCAGCATGCAAATTGCACGCTCCCTCAAAACTTGCAACATCTGCGGCATTGTGCTGTGTGATAAAACTGCACATTTCAGAGTGGCCTTTTATTGTGGCCAGCCTAAGGCACACCTATGCAATAATCATGTTGTCTAATCAGTATCTTGATATGCCACACCTGTGAACTTGATGGATTATCTCGGCAAAGGAGAAGTGCTCACTAACACAGATTTAGCCAGATTTGTGAGAAATAGGCCTTTTGTGTACATAGAAAAAGTCGTAGATCTTTGAGTTCAGCTCATGATAAATAAGGGCAAACACAAAAGTGTTGCGTTTATAATTTTGCTTAGTGTATTTATAGCAACCACAATTTTCAGGTTGGTTTTATCTCCTGTGTCGGAGAACTTGTTAGAAGTTATCAGGCTAATTTACAGCTACGGAGCAGGAGAAAGCCACAGGACTTAGTGCTTTGGAGAGAGATAAGAAAACACTGTAGATAGATGTGCCCAGCTCAAATTTTATGAAAATCGGGTTTACATCCACTTTAAGGATTTCTATTTGGATAGACTCACACTGAACTTGTTCATAAAAGTTTGCCATCAGCCATGACACCTTTTCTTAACCACTTCACCCTGGAAGGATTTCCCAGGTTAGGACCAGAGCACTTTTTGTGATTCGGCACTGCGTCGCTTTAACTGACAATTGCATGGTCATGCGACACAGTACCCAAACAAAATGTGCGTCCTTTTTTCCCCACAAATAGAGCTTTCTTTTGGTGGTTTTGATTACCGCTGTGTCATTTCTGATCGCCACTATAAACAAAGAAAGAGTGACAATTTTGCAAAAAAAAAAAAAAAATATTTCTTACTTTTTGCTAAATTCAAATCCAAAAAAAAAGAAATATTAAAAAATGTTTTTTTCATCGGTTTTGGCCAATTTATATTCTTCCTCATATTTTTGGTAAAAAAAAAAAAAAAATCACAATCAGCGTTTATTGATTGATTTGCGCAAAAATTGCTGCGTTTATGGATGATGAGAATTAATTTCTGGGGTTTTTATTTTTTTTTTTTTACTAGTAATGGCGGCGACCTGCGATTTTTAGCGGTACTGTGATAGTGCAGCGGACATGTCGGACATTTTTGACACTTTTTTGGGACCAATGACATTTATTCAGCGATCAGAAATTTAAATGTCCACCGATTACTGTATAAATGTCATTGGCAGTGAAGGGGTTAACCTGCAGGGGGAGATCTAGGGGTTAACTGTGTTCCCTGGGTGTGTTCTAACTGTGGGGGGGGGGGGGGGCTGGGCTACCATTGGCATGAGAGATCTAACTGATCCCAGTGACAGGGATCAGTAGATCTCTTATGTCCCCATTGACAGAGCGGGGAAACGCCGTGTTTACATCAGTAAACGCTCATCGCGGCTCGCCGGCGGACATGTGTCGGGCACAAGAGCGCGCCACCAGCGGCGCGCGCTCACCCCCTATTTACGGCGATTCGCGGGGCGCGTCCACACTGCCACCGTAAATATACAGCGCGCAGTGTGGAACTGGTTAAGAAACATTCTAAAAAGATATGATTTTTTTTTTTTTTTTGGTACCTTGTTTTAATGAGAACACATGCATACTGAGCCTTTCGTAAATTTGTCTGCAAAAGTGTAAAAGCGTTTTTATAACTACAGGAGGCTGTCTTCCAGCTTCTAAAAGCTGGCAAACCTATTTTGTTTTGCAGACTTGTAGGTATCACAGTTTTCAACATTATATTGGCAGTTACACCTATGTAAATGTGTGGTGATACAATATACTAAGCTATGTTCCCTGCATGTAAATAATAGGTTAATTTTACCAGCTCTGACTAGAGTGTACCTTTATCTGTCTAGTTCTTTCATTTCTGTACTGACTATAAAAGTGTCAGTTGTGCTTCCTGTTAAAGTATGAAGTTTGCTTGCACCAATACATTTACTACAGGTGCAGTATACACACCCACAATTCATCTACTGGGCTGCTTTCCTCACTCATTGTAACTGAAAAAAGTAGAGCCAAAGCTCCTTTGGTCCTACCTCTCCTGGTGATCACAGGGGTGCACTTAGTTCTGCACTCGTGTGTACTCTGTATTCAGTCGAGAGCAAGCTAAAGTCCGTTGTTGGCTGACATTAATCAGCTCGTCCAGATTCTGGAGAGATCCCGAGTCAGGATCCACCCAGATGCCTAGACTGACAGATGGCTAGCTGAGAGTCTGAGCCAGCTGCTCCCACCCATCCACAGCTCAGCACACCGGGGCTCACTTTAGACCCAGAACCGGAGAAACCAGCGGTGTTTGATTGCACATTTCTCGGTGTAGAGGCAGTGGGGGACAGATGCAGCATTGGATTGATGATGCATCAACCTAGGAGAGTATAAATGTTTATTTTATTTAAATTCCGAACGTCTGTTTGAATACTTTAAAAGGGTATACATGCATATCATCTGGAGAGGAAAATGCATAAAAAATAGCCTACAAGTAGAATATAATAAATCAACAAAGCTTGTGAAGATTATGTTTACTGACTAAATTACAATCACATTTGTAAAAGAGGTGTTGCCACTAAACAATCAGTCTTTTTCTCTGTTAGGCTGGGTTCACACTATCCGACAAAAAAACGGTCCGACTTTGATCCTACTTTGCTGTGCAATTTATGGTCCTACAGAGGGTCAAAGTCGGACCGTTTGTCTGTGAACAGGGATCCGACTTTGATCCCGACAATGCCAGGCACTTTGTGCTCTGGGGATTTTGAAGGGGAACTCCACGCCAAATTTAAAAAAAAAACTGGCATGGGGTCCCCCCTCCAGGAGCATACCAGGCCCTTTGGTCTGGTATGGATTTTAAGGGGAACCCCCCACGTCGAAAAAACAGCGTGGGATCCCCCCCACAATCCATACCAGACCCTTATCCGAGCACGCAGCCCGGGAGGCCAGGAAGGGGGGTGGGCACAAGCGAGTAGCCCCCCCTCCTGGACCATACCAAGCCACGTGCCCTCAACATGGGGAGTATGGGTGCTTTGGGGCAGGGGGGCTCTGCGCCCCCCCACCCCAAAGCACCTTGTCCCCATGTTGATGAGGACAAGGGCCTCTTCCCGACAACCCTGGCCGTTGGTTGTCGGGGTCTGCGGGCGGGGACTTATCGGAATCTGGAAGCCCCCTTTAACAAGGGGGCCCCCAGATGCCAGCCCCCCGACCCTATGTAAATGAGTATGGGGTACATCGTACCCCTACCCATTTACCTGGAAAGAAATATGTACACAAAAAACCACACAGCTTTTTAAAATATTTTATTAAATCAGCTCCGGCGGTCTTCTCCCCTCTCTGGTTCTTCTTTCTTCGGCTCTTTTGCGGGGTCTTTCATCTTCTGAGGGGTCTTCTTTCTTCTGCTTCTCTGCGGCGTCTTCTGCTCTTTTGCCGGTCTTCTCCGCTGTCCTCTTCCCTCTCTTCTTCTTCTCCTCCCCATGTTGACACGACGGGATCTCCTTCGCGAATGCCCTCTCCGCCCCGCCCCACATGATGTCACAGCTCCACCCCCAGGATGTGACCTCAAATGGGGCGGGCCTCCGGGTGATGTCATCTGGTGGCCACACCCCATGCCAATATAAGGCACAGCACAGAGCGGAGAGGGCATTCGTGAAGGAGATCCCGTTGTGTCAACATGGGGAGAAGAAGAAGAAGAAGAGAGGGAAGGGGACAGCGGAGACCGGCAAAAGAGCAGAAGACGCCGCAGAGAAGGAGAAGAAAGAAGACCCCTCAGAAGATGAAAGACCCCGCAAAAGAGCCTAAGAAAGAAGAGCCAGAGAGGGGAGAAGACCGCCGGAGCTGATTTAATAAAATATTTTAAAAAGCTGTGTGTTTTTTTGTGCACATATTTCTTTCCAGGTAAATGGGTAGGGGTACAATGTACCCCATACTCATTTACATAGGGTGGGGGGGTCGGCATCTGGGGGCCCCCTTATTAAAGGGGGCTTCCAGATTCCCATAAGTCCCCGCCCGCAGACCCCGACAACCACCGGCCAGGGTTGTCGGGAAGAGGCCCTTGTCCTCATCAACATGGGGACAAGGTGCTTTGGGGTGGGGGGCGCAGAGCCCCCTGCCCTGAAGCACCCATACTCCCCATGTTGAGGGCACGCGGCCTGGTATGGTCCAGGGGGGGGCGCTCGCTCGTCCCCACCCCCTTTCCTGGCCTTCCGGGCTGCGTGCTCGGATAAGGGTCTGGTATGGATTTGGGGGGACCCCACGCCGTTTTTTCAGTGTGGGGTTCCCCTTAAAATCCGTACCAGACCAAAGGGCCTGGTATGCTCCTGGAGGGGGACCCCATGCCATTTTGTTTTAAAAAAATATGGTGTGGAGTTCCCCTTCATGATCCCCTGAGCACAAGTTGCATGCCAAAGTCGGATCAGTGAAGACACTGATACGACTTTGATCCGACTTCAATGCCTTTCAATGGGCTGAAGTAGGATCAAAGCCGGACAAAAGTAGTACAGGAACTTTTTTCAAAGTCGGTCCGACTTTGAAAAACACAAGTCGGATCAGTCAAGACGGCTCTCATAGGGAATCATTGTTTTTGTGACGTAATGCAACTTGTGCTCTTCATGTCGGTCCGAGAATCGGACTAGTGTGAACCCAGCCTGAGTGTTCAGTCCCTGGGGGGGACAAAAGTACATGTAGTACTTTGTCCTATCTTCCTATGTGTTGTGGAACGCTAGCTTTGTGGTTGGACAGGAGGCTTCCTCTTCCCCATGGCTATCTGACAATGTAGCTACAAGAAGATAAGATATATTTATTGCATTTTCAAAAAGATAAACATACAGAAAAGAAAACATACAGCGTACCTAGCTTAATGTACACCCGCAACTGTGTACGTACAAAATAACATGCTTTTTACAATTATGTCACACGTCTCATGTGATTAATCATGCAATGTAATACTGTTCTATACAATAAAACTACACAGTTTAGAAGTACAAATACAGTGGGGTATCGTATTGGCATGAGTGTCTAGCGGGCCCTCCACTTATGGTAAAACTGGACAGAGTGAGGTGGCTGTCCAGCCATCTACCCCATATTTTATTAAATGTTTTACTTCTCCTTCTAATATCAAAAGTAAGCTTATATAAAGGGCAGAAAATCATTTACCAGTTTCAACCACAGGGTTTGTGTTGGAATTGCTGATCCCTTCCATGTCAGCAGAAGGGACTTCTTTGCATAAAAGTAAAGGATGCAAAGCAGTCTCTGGGCCTGGGATGAGACAGCTAGCTCTTCAAAAATGCCCAAAAGATAGCTCTTGGGATGTAGAATATTTGGGAGGTCCAACGCTGAGGAAATAAAAGAGCCTATGTTCACTCAGAAGTCCTGAACTATGGGACAGGTCCAGAAACAATGTAAGAAGTCAGCACTTTGGCCACATCCTCTAAAACAGTAAACGGAGGAGGACAACCCCATCTTATACATTCTAGCCTGAGTAAGATGAGAGTGGTGGAAGATCTTGAGCTGAATAACCCGATCCCTTGAGGAAATTACAGAAGTCTTAAACGTGTCGCTAAACTCAGACCAATCTTCTTCGGTAAATGGTATATCTAAGGAGGACGATTTTGCCTGTGCACTCCTAAATCTAGGGTTAGTTTCAGTCAAAAGGGTCGAATAATAAGTAGAAATAAGCTTTGTAGGGTCTGGGTTTCTTAACACCATTTCCAGGGTGGGCATCTGGATAGGACTGTCTAGAGACCCGAATTGTGTGCGTATAGCATGTCTAAGCTGGTAATAATAGAAGAAGTAAGAGCATGGCAGGTCGAAGTCTACACGCATTTGAAATAAGGACTTAAATTCTTGCAGAGTATGAATGGGACATAAAAATTTGACTCCTTTAGAGTACCAACTCAGTGGGTCAGGCAGGGAATATAGTTCTTTAAGGGTAGGGTTGAACCATAAAGGAGTATTAGGGGATTTTGACCAAGAGTCTTTAGAAAACTTTGTGACTATTGGTTGGAATAGGGAGTGAATCAGGGGTAAAGCAGCTTGATCCAATGGAAAAAGGATAGACTTGTCCCAATTCATCTGGAACCCAGAATAATCTCCAAAGGTGCTAACATCTTCTGGGTGTCATAAAGCATATGTTTTCTAGTTAGATCCAGTAAGTAGAGCTCCTACTCTCTATGTTTATGTAGCTATGAGTCTCGTCTAGCAAAATCAGGATTGTCAACATAAGCAGGCTCCGCAACCACCATAGCAGCCTCTAACTCCTCAGTACAGGCGGTCCCCGGGTTACAAACAAGATAGGGTCTGTAGGTTTGTTCTTAAGTTGAATTTGTTTGTAAGTCGGAACACATACATTTTTTAAGTGTAGCTTCAGCCAAAAAACTAATTTTTAAGCTTTTTGGATAGCACAGGGAAGGGGTAACACCCCTGTAATGTTTGTTTTGCTGTCTATGTTTCTGTTCAGAAGATTTCACCTCACTTCCTTTCCCAATGATAATTGGATTTTGAAAATGTTGGGTTGTTGTGGGAACAAACCTTGATGATAAAGCATCAATGGAGACCCCTTTTTCCCATAATAACTCTTATAGGAGTGAATTTACTTTATAGGAGTGTAGATTTCCTCTCACTTCCTGTTGTCTACCTCCGTTTGTAAGTAGGGGTCATTTGTAAGTGGGATGTTTGTAACTAGGGGACCGCCTGTATATGGTTGGGCATTCTTGCGTAGTGCACTTTTGATTGACATAAAGGTGCCCCTCAGCACAGACTTAGAGGCCATGTTGTAGAGGATTCAGCAGAGCCCTGGATTATACTCCAGTATTCCACTATACCTTTCTTGCATGCCCCCTGCACCTCATCCTCCAACCACAGAGAGTTCAGACGCCAAATAACGGAGTACGAACATGGGAGGAAAAGAAGGTCCACAGAGGGAGGTGCATGTCAGATATGCCTCTAGGTAGGTAGGATACTGAGGGGACAATCGGAAGTGCATCATCGGTAGAAAAGGCCATGTCTATACGGGACATGGCGTGAAAGGAGTCAGAGTGGCAGGAGTACTGATACATGGGTGCTTCCATCGCCAGAGCTCAGTGAGTCCATGCACCTGAGTCAAATCCGTAAATGAGGGGTAGGATCTGCCACCACCCCCCCAAGTGGTCCAGTGTAGGGTCAAGAACAGCATATAAATCCCCTATATAGAGTAGGGGACCCGGCGGTCTTGATAAAAGTAAAAAGGGACAATTTACAGAATAGGTCTGGAGAAAAGGGGGGGGGGGATATACAAATTAACCAATGTAAAGACTATGGAGGTAATTTGTATTGTAAGTACAACAAATCTCCCTTCAGGAACGACTTAACCATAGAAAACCAATCAGAGTATAACAAACATGGTGAGTATCTTGGATAGAAGAAGTACGACATTGCAAAGCATACCATTCAAACCATGAATAAATGAGATTGTGTGAAGTTAATAAGCAAAAGAACAAACATAAAAAAACAGTAGAAAAAAACCCCCAAAAAATGGCTGTATACCTCAACAAGATTGTGAGGAGGGCCGAAGAAAACCCCTACCAACCCACCCTGCTCAACCATCCAAAATCTTGGATCCCTAACAACAAAAAGAGAAAAAAAAAACACCCTCTCTCAACAACCTACAAGTACAATTATAAATAACCTGTGGCCTCGCCCCTAACTGGTATGGGGGAGACAGTAAGCCTAGAGAGGCTCCTAGTAAAATCGAACGTGTCCATATAAAAAGGATATAAGGCACAACCGAATTATAAGGTACACAAACCAGCATTCTTGTACATCGGGTTTGAAGAATATGCAGGGGAAAACTGGATACAGAGCAGGCCCAGGCCTGCAGCCGTCACAGTACATGGCCAAGGATATGGCATAATAAGAAAGATGTCTTCCATAGGATATGCAAAGAACTGAGTCAGGATAGTAACTATAGTCATACTCCACATCTCACACAGACAGGAATACCAGAGAGGAGTGTGCAAAGAGGATTGAGAGGGACAGTTTTGTAATGGTGGTCATGGTTAGTTGTGTCAACGTCTCGGCTGCGCCCCAAGAATATCCTCCAGCTAGGCCATAGCCTCCTTGGGTATAGAAGTGTGCTTTGCCTTCATGTATGATACGCAACTTTGCAGGGAAGAGCATGGCATATTGCAGGCCTTCAGTGCGCAGTCAGTCTTTCACTGCTGCAAAGCAGATACGTTGGCGTTGGACCTCAGCCGAGAAGTCTGGATATATGGAAATGTTATTGCATATGTCTCCATCTCTAACCATTCTCCCCAGGGCCAGCCCCAGCAAGAGGAATGCGGGAGGAGGTTGTTAGCCTCCCATCTCTCTGCATTCCAGTGCTTGTCTCAGGAGAGTGCTTGGAAATAGAGTGAGGTACAGGCTATCAGTGCGGCCATCTCTTTGTTAGTTGCATTGTCAGATGGCTGTGGGGGAAGGGAGAGAGCTGACCCCATAGCTAGCCATCCACAGCAAGTTTAAAAAAAGTGAGATAAAGTACAACATGTACTTCACCCCTAGAAGGAGCAGAACATTGTAAAAATTAAATGTAATGTAAATGAAGGTGGACTTGTGGTGTAAAGACCACGGTTCGCAGACTAATCTCAACTCAAAAAGGGGGTCCTCAACCTTATACTGATGCTAAAGCTATGATCAAACTCTTAGGCGTATCCCTTATTTTGTTACCTGGTTTTATTGTTCCCTCCCAGTACATTATTGCAGGTTCTCTTAGGCCTCCCTCGTAGGTTGTACTTTTGCCACATTTCAAGAGTCCAGAGGTTCCACCCCTCTCCTTGCGCATTGTTTCAGGCCTTGAGAAGAAACAAAGGTTAATCAATACAGACTTGTATGTATAGATCTTAAATAATTGAACTTAACAGTCATACTCTCTGCATCCATTATTAATACCCAACACAGTCATACACATCCGGAACCACAAGCAACAATATGACGAGGGACAAACTGGCCTGCCCAATTAGGCCATTATATTCTGTTTTTCAAACTTAACTGAGTGCTATATACAGATCATCTTTCCCTCGCACATACAGAGTCTGATTTGTGTGAATTGAAAGCGTGATAAAGTAATTAGGAGTATTATCTTCAAGTATCTAATCAAATTCACGAGAAATAACAATTCTTATTAGATGCCATGTAGGACTCAATGTTAGAAAACAACAGGTTATTTGTGCTTTAGTAAATTAGGTCTACTGACATTTGTGGCTCACAATCACTGTGCGTGATTATATTTTGTAAACCACAAAAGCATTGCTATTATGCTTAAAACATTAGGGCAACTACCCCGCTTACAAACTACCATTTATGGAAGTCTTTTTGCAAGTAATAATGATCTAAGGGGGTTCATCTTAACCTACATATTTCACTGAATGTCTAAAGTACACTATGTAGTATTGGCTTTTTAATCTGAGACTATTTCGCTAAACAAATAAAACAAAGACCGAAAATGTTGAAAAAAAAAAATGTTTTTCTTCTTTTCTGTTATAAAATTTTGTAAATAAGTGAGGCTGCACTGACCGGAACTGATGAAGCAGCACTGATGATGAGGCATTAATATGCAGCACTGATAGGCGGCACTGATGGGCACTTCTGGGTGGCACTGATAGGCATTACTGATGGGCACCGATTAGCATCCCTAATGGGCACTGATTGGGCTCTAGTGGGCATTCTTGATGGGACTGCACTGATAACCACTGCGCTGATTATCAGCGCAGACGCCCCATCAGGAAAGCCGCTGATCGGCTCTCCTCTACTCGCGCATCGTCAGTAAAAGCTAACAAACGGCACTTCCTGGTTATGATGTGACCAGCTGTGATTGGACACAGCTGATCACATGGTAAAGAGTCTAGGTCATAGGCTCTTTACCAAGATCGGAGATGTGGTGTGTCAGAGCAACACACCGCATTACCGATTGTCACGATGCATGCCCTTGCGGACGACTAATCCTACTAGACATCATATGTAGCCCAGTCAGGATAACACAACCACCCTGCGTTCGTCATTTTGCATACGGTGGACAGGAAGTGGTTAAACATATGCATTTTAACATTCATACAAAAAATTGATATTTTATATACATTCTTTTGTTTGGTGGTACCGTTAAAGTCCTGATAGTTTTTACTATTTGTTTTTTTTGTGCTTAAAACGTTACTCAGACACATTGGTATATTGTTCTCCATAAAATAAAAAAATTCCCACTATGTGAAAACACCAGATTCAGGTGTCTGTTTCTAGAGTGGCCATAGGGATAAAAAGACACCGTGCATCACATTTGTAAACAAGCATAGTCCTCTTCCCTACCCACATGTGTAACTCACCCGTTGTCAGAGGTAAAGATGAAAAGTGTGTTGTTTTGAATTCCCAAATCCCACACAGTCTTTACAAGATCTCCTACTGTTCCATCAAATTCCAGTAATGCGTCTCCATACTTTCCTCTTATAGATTGTCCTGTATATCGAGCGCTTGCAAACTGCGGATAATGAGTATGCTGTGGAAAAAGATAAAAAGTTCCAGTGCCTAGGCTGACTATATGGGATACTATGGAGAATGTTACAGTTCCATTGTTCTCATGTTAACCTAATTGTTTTGAGAGTACGTTGATGTCTATTTTTCTAAAGTGTCATTAAACCCAAATCATAATAAGCTGTTAATACAAGCTATATTACATTGTGTACATACTCACTTTGCCACTAGAGCGGGCAGGTGACAGGTAGATCGCACCCCTTCATTGCTAACCCCCAAACTGCTCCACCCACATACGCAGAGCGGTGCAGGGAAGGAATGCCACAATGCATTCAAATAAATTTCACATTGCGATTACTAGAGTCATAGTAGTGTTCACCGATCCAAGTTCTCAAGGATCAGGCAGTACATCCTACATACTCCAAATTGCATAAAGTGCAGATAATTAAATACCCAACATATCTTGTACCACAGTTTATACAGTGCCTTGAAAAAGTATTCATACCCCATGAATATTTTCCACATTTTGTCATGCTACAACCAAAAACATAAATGTATTTTATGTGATGGATCAACACAAAGTGGCACATACTTGTGAAGTGGAAGGAAAATGATAAATGGTTTCTAAATTTTTTTTACAAATAAATATCTGAAAAGTGTGACCTGGCATTTGTATTCAGCCCCCTTTACTCTGATACCCCTAACTAAAATCTAGTGGAGCCATTTGCCTTCAGAGTTCACGTAATTAGTAAATAGAGTCCATCTGCATGTAATTTAATCTCAGTATAAATATAGCTGTTCTGTGAAGCCCTCAGAGGTTTGTTAGAAAACCTTTGTGAACAAACAGCATCACGAAGGCCAAGGAACACACCAGACAGGTCAGGGATAACGTTGTGGAGAAGTGTAAAGCAGTGTTGGGTTATAAAAAAAATCTTAAGCCTTGAACATCTTGCGGAGCACTGTTCAATCCATCATCCGAAAATGGAAAGAGTATGGCAGAACTGCAAACCTACCAAGACATGGCCGTCCACCTGACAGGCTGGCAAGGAGAGCCGCCAAGAGGCCCATGGTAACAATGGGGGAGCTGCAGAGATCCACAGTTTAGGTGGGAGGAATCTGTCCACAGGACAACTATTAGTCAGGCACTCCACAAATCTGGCCCTTATGGAAGAGTGCGGTTTGCGAGAAGCCATGTGGGTGACACAGCAAACAGAGAAGAAGGTGCTCTGGTCAGATGAGACCAAAATTGAACTTTTTGGCTTAAAGCAAAACGCTATATGTGGCGGAATAATAACACTGCACATCACCCAGAACACACCATCCTCACCGTGAAACATGCAAAAGACGTGAGACTGGGGCGGAGGTTCACCTTCCAGCAGGGCAACGACCCTAAACATACAGCCAGAGCTACAATGGAATGGTTTAGATCAAAGCATATTCAGGTGTTAGAATGGCCCAGTCAAAGTCCAGACCTAAATCCAATTGAGAATCTGTGACAAGACTTGAAAATTGCTGTTCACAGACACTCTCCATCCAATCCGACAGAGCTTGAGCTATTTTACAAAGAACAATGGGCAAAAATTTCACTCTAGATGTGCAAAGCTGGTAGAGACATCCCCCAAAGACTTGCAGCTGTAATTGCAGTAAAAGGCGGTTCTATAAAGTATTGACTGAGGGGGGCTGAATACAAATGCACGCCACACTTTTCACATATTTGTAAAAAATTTTGGAAATCATTTATCATTTTCCTTCCACTTCACAATTGTGTGCCACTTTGTGTTAGTCTATCACATAAAATCCCCAATAAAACCCCAATAAAATACATTTACGTTTTTGGTTGTAACGTGAAAAAATTTGGAAAATGTCAAGGGGTATGAATACTTTGTCAAGGCACTGTATTATTGTTTTAAACTGAATTGTTCACTAGTGACCTGACAGCTAAACAGTTTTGTACGTAGATTCAAATGACAGTATCTACAAAGAAGGGCCACATGGGTAACATCCTGGATACGACAGCCACGTTGGTTGCACCTTTTCTGCAAAATGTAAAAAAGCTTGGAAAGAGGAGGGTACCCAAAGTGGGTGCGCAGTGGCCCAGAAATCTAAAACGTCTCTGCAAAACTGCAAATAAATCCTTATCACAGTAAAAGAGAAGTAAATTCTTCTTTATAATTCATAACTTGATTTTATTCTTTAGAAAAAAAGGCGTTCCCAAAAGTGACAGCTTGATCCCTCAATGCATTTCTAAATCTGTTGCCACCTCTACTCGTTTTTAAAAGATCTTCTCTGTTTTTATTATTAACCAGACTTATCCCTCTCCATATACTTCATCTCTGGAAACCTCTTTGTGCTAAATTGGGTGCTAATGCCGTTACATTCCATATAAAGCAAGATCCATAGAAAAATTTCTACAAGCCCGAGTAAATTCTTCAACTGGTATCACCCTACTGGTGAGGAAAGGATGACACTTTGTAGCATATAAAGTGCCATTGCCTAAACAGGGTATGCAATATGTACAGGAAAAAAACAGCTCATGTTAGAAAATTACCCTGCAACATCTAAAAAATCAATATTGACAAAGTGAAATATGCTAGTAAAATGAAGATTACATTGACTGTTATTCACATAATTCAAAAAGCTGTCAAGTGCGCTAGAATCTCCATCCCACACCACCAGGACATCATCAATACAGGGCCCATACCAGTTGATGTGTCTGATAAAGGGGTTGGTAGGAGAGAAGAAACACGTCCCACCACCCCATATACAAATTTGCCATGGAGGGTGAGAATGTGGCACCCATTGACGCCCCACAACACTGAATGTAAAACACAGCCGTCATAAAGAAAATAATTATGTGCAAGAACAAAAATCTACACAAAAGTAAACATGTCTGATGTTTCTGGGAATAGAACTAGATTTATACAAATTATATTTTGACGGCCTGTAGTCCAGTGTTGTGGGGAATCAATGTACAGAGAGCTTTAATATCTAGAGTCACCCACAAAATGTTAGAAATTCAGTGTAAAGTCTTGACCAGAGACAATACCACACTAGTAGCTTTAATAAAAATGCAAAACCAGCGTCTGAAAATGGAGGTCTACCCACTCCCCCAAACACTCTAAAGGTGATCCAATGCCTGCCACAATCGGATGACCCTGGACATGATCGCCCAATTTGTAGATCTTAGGTAGATGTGGAAATCTCACAAACCCCCTCACCCATCTGGAGGTAAAAGTCTGCGACCAAAACGTAAAAATAATTTCGATGATCACACCATAACAGAGACCAGTTCTGAAATGTGACTTAAAGATTGTAAAACACCCACTGAGATCTATAATTTCGAGAGACATGTAACTAAGGGGTGTTGTGACCTGATGTCCGGCAGTTTTATATTAAACATATTTAGATCAAGATAAGGGTCTTTGTAGTCTGTACAAATGAAAACACATCTAAAAACAAGAACGTGTATTAATAAAAGAAATACTGCCGACACAAAATGTAAGTCACAACACC
>BLSH010157057.1:436799-454479 GCA_018402905.1 Glandirana rugosa | reverse complement strand
GGCAGGCTTTTGAGTGTCCTTGCAAAGAAAGGTGGCTATATTGGTCACTGATTTGTTTTTGTTTTGTTTTTGAATGTCAGAAATGTATATTTGTGAATTTTGAGATGTTATATTGGTTTCACTGCTGAAAATAAATAATTGAAATGGGTATATATTTGTTTTTTGTTAAGTTGCCTAATAATTATGCACAGTAATAGTCACCTGCACACACAGATATCCTCCTAAAATAGCTACAACTAAAAACAAACTAAAAACTACTTCCAAAAATATTCAGCTTTGATATTAATGAGTTTTTGGAATCATTGAGAACATGGTTGTTGTTCAATAATAAAATTATTCCTCAAAAATACAACTTGCCTAATAATTCTGCACTCCCTGTATATTATGCTGCATGTTATAACAAAATAATGTATTATTTGTCTATTTACTGTGAAATTACTGGTTTGAAGTTATAGCTTCAAACGTCAGCAATTTGTCCGTGAAGCGACCTGCTTAACTGAGTACAGTTTTTAAAAATATAGTAAATTACCTTAAAGAGGAAGTAAACTCTGATGTAAACCCTAATGGGTTTACTTCCTCTTATTCACCTGCAAATGTAAAAGCATAATAGACTAGTTTGCATCGCATACATGTGCCACTTACCTGCCATCGACGCCCGCGCTGTCCCCGCAGTAGGAAGCGTCCATCTTTGCCCCTCTGCCTTCCGGGACCGCAAACTCCGGCACTGTGACTGGCCGGATTCGCGTGACGTCACTCCCACACGTGCGCGCGGGAGCCGCCAGTCACAGCATGATCACAGTGAAGGAACGGCACGGAGGCCGTTTGTTCACTGCGCATGTGCCGAATGACATTGGCACATGCCAGTATAGCGTATATCTCCTAAACCGTACAGGTTTAGGAGATATACAGGGAACCTACAGGTAAGCCTGATTACAGGCTTACCTGTAGCTTAAAGTGGTTGTCAAGAGTTGACAACCACTTTAAAAACAATATATAATAATTATTTGTAGGATTACTTACTTATGGTAATTAACCACTTGCCACCCAGGCCAATTCTGACTCTTCTACATGCAAAAATCATTTTTTTTCGCTAGAAAGTTACTCAGAACCCCCAAACACGCACACACACGTATATACATATTTAGCAGACACCCTAGGGAATAAAATGGTGGGCGTTACTTTTTCAAACGTGTTTTTTTAAATAAAGAGGCAGGTTTTATTTTTTTACACAATATTGTTTCCAGCATCAACAAAATGGGTGACTGAAAACATCTTAAAAGGGGCAGTGTTTGTAAATATTTTTGTTAAATGAGTATAACTAGTAGAACTGCAATTGCCTACATAAGGCCTCATACACATGGACGTCTTAAAAAATAAACAAAACGTCGGGCACGGAAAGAAAAAAAAACTGCGTTTTTCGTCGTTATGCATCGGCGTTAGTGAGCATCAGCATAAATAGGCGTTTTTTTAAAAAAAAATCATCCCTCTGCTATTTTTCAACCTAAAAACGCTGGTGTCAAAAAACGCCGGTTAACGCCGGTGCAGCATTAGTGAGCGGTTTGCGGCGGGGGCATCAAAAAACGCCAAAACTAACATGGAGAGCTGCAAAAAACGCCAGAAAACGCCAGCGTCAAAAAACGTCTGTGTGTATGAGGCCTAATGAGAATTGAATACGTAACTTGTAAATATGTAACCTGTGTGTATCTGGCTCTGATACTAGCCAGTGCCTCACCAGCCACTGACCTCACTGAAAGTCCCTGCTTTCCTGGCTGCTAGTGTGTGTGTAAAGCCCCTGCTGCTGTGAATGTATAATATACGTCAGTAAGAGCAAAGGGATTAAAGTGGACATTTCCTCCATTTTACTATAAATCATATCAACATGCTGATATGAAATCATCTTCCATTCATTACTTAAACTTTTATTTTTGCTTTTACTTCTACTTCCTGGAAAGTCACTGATGATGTAACCAGGGTCTCACAGATGCATCCTGGGAAGGCTACATCACCAGCACATCTTCCACCTCGGATGATGTGCAGTGCACTATCACATGTTTCAGGGGGCAGTCCCAAAATTCAAGGCAGAGCTCCAGGAAATAAAGGGAGATGAATTTATCCGCCCTTAGTGAAAATGACTACTGTGGGAGGAATAGGGAAGAAAAGAAAAATAAGGTATGCAAGAAGTTCTTCTTTGAATTTGACCATCTAATCTGCATTGAGCAGGCTTTTGCATTCCCACTGACTTGTATAGGGAGAAAAGCAGATCTGTCATAAGTGAAGGTCTCATCAATGACACCAATTTTTTTCCCCACTTTTTAAAAGCTGCACATTTTAGGGCTACCAATATTCATTATTTACTAAGCAGTGAGCCACTAATCTGGAGCAAGCATGCAAGACAGTTCAGATACATTGTGACATCACTGTCCACAAGCTCAAAGCCAGTGATGCCAGGAGCAGGTTGAAAACCCCATGGACTGAATGGCATTGGCAATATTCCTAATGGATAAGTAAATTCCTTCAAAGGATTCACATAAACAGAATTAATCATCGTTTAAAGAAACCCTGTGGTCAAACCATTGATTTTAACAATCTTTCCATAAAGCTGTATGTGCATTTAACATATTTTTATGCATGTTATTTACCTGAAAATACCTATTTTGTGTAGACATCCAAAAGCCCTGAGACTGCTGCTGAGTGTCGCCATCTTGGAGGTGATGTCAGCAGTCCCAGAGCTCTCATTCAAGTAGTATTTCTCTTCACTCATCCCCTTGCAGCAACATAAAAGGTTTTGTTGGGAAGGGAAAAGAATGGCAATGTAGCTAGGCCAGCATAGACAATAATTATACACTTCTAGCAAAGAAGAGAGCTGTGATGTGCAAGGAAGGATGGGCTGTGCTAGGGAATGGACTCTCCTGGAGTAGCCATATAGTCTATAAATGTTCAAAGGCTATTTGCATGTGAAGAAGAAAAATAATGGAAAGGAAAAAAACAATGCAAATAAACATTTAAAATCTTAGATTTTTTTTCTCTCTTTTACATGCAACTCTTTAAGAGACTGACAAGATCTCTAAAGCCGGCCATAGACCATTCAAATCTCAGTCGGTTCAGCAGCAACTGGATGAGATAAAATCCATGCATGGACAGGCTGAATCTACCCAAGACAATCCATCCATCGACTTGGGTACAACCAGCACGTCCGATTTTTAGGATGCGTATATTACCAGTGGCTTATCGTATCATCTATAGCCGGCTTAAGGATAGTGAGGGACAGCATATAAATCATGCTTCTATCCCTAAGGTGAAATGTGCATTTCAGCCTAAAAATGACAAAACCATTGCCCTAACATACATGCTATGAATGCAAACACAATTCTGGTTCCCTTTTTTCTGTACCAGGAAAGGACGCTGCCTTTTGACTTATTTCAGAACTCTCCCCAGTGTGAGAACACTGAATGCATTTCTTGTTGCTTATGGTACTTTAGGAATAAGTAAAGTGGTGACTCACATGTGCCGCATAGTAGAGGAAGAATGGTTTATTCTGTTCAACTGCATTCTGAATAAATGATTTGCTGAACTGCTCATACAAAGGGACGAGTTCAGTAAAGTCCACGGGTTGCTGCAAGATATTCTCGTCAATGAACACCGGCAG
This sequence comes from Glandirana rugosa, assembly GCA_018402905.1. Classification (NCBI taxonomy): domain Eukaryota; kingdom Metazoa; phylum Chordata; class Amphibia; order Anura; family Ranidae; genus Glandirana; species Glandirana rugosa. Next base: position 450,833 of record BLSH010157057.1, on the reverse strand, counting down.
AAGAGCTTCACCCGAATCACATGTCCCATAACAACGCGTGTCTGGAGGGAAGCATATTAGTGTCTGACAGGGGCCCTGCATGTAAGAAAAACATAAATAAAAGTATAGGACAGATGGCAAACCTCTGCAGTATATTACTAATATATTTTAAGTTTTATTTTATCTCTAATAATTTGGGGCTGAGTCGTGGTTTCTAAGATCTCCATAAACACCAGTGGAAACCGACTGAAAAACCATGGCACCCCCAAAGTTAGCCATAGGTGACCATCCTAATGCTACCACAAGAAAAACAATCATTCCTTTGCTGCATTCTCAATATTATGGAATATCAGACATTGCGAAATCCCAGATAAGCTTCTAAGCCTTGTCAAGTGGACAAGCCAAGAAACCCATGTACGCAGAACCCTCCCTGGAATATCCTAGAAGAAGCCCATCACAAGAGAAATATGGAACTGCCCTTACTGAGATCCTTCCACCACTCTAGAGATGCAGCCAGAAAATTCTGACTGTTATCCGACTTAATCTGCATACTTGTTTTGGAGTTAGTATGTAAGAAAATATTAACAGCTAGTAGGTTAGAATAACAGAGCATAACTAGAAACATAGGCTAAAACTTAAAGCCAACACCCCATCCCTATAGAATAAGAAGAAAAAAAAATAGGGTTGAGTACACCCCTAGGAGTGAAATGGGACTTTAATGGTGTCAGTCAGTACCCCAACTCTGGAAAAATAAATCTATCTATCTAGACACAAATGTTCATCTAAAAACACATTTATTGATACATGATAAAATAAGCCCACACGGGCTGTTACTAGCAAAACATGATCAACATTAACAACCCCAAATAAACATAATCAGTGTACATCCAAGCATGATATAGGGCCTCCCCCCTAAAGATAACCAATAATACATTCGCTACCCGGTGGAACCAAGTAGATGAAAGTAGGGTGGGAACACAGGATGTAACTGATGCTGGGTCCAAACCAACGCGTTTTGCCTTGTAAGGCTTCCTCAGGGGAAACGGAAACAGAGTTTGGGGTATGTAATCCCTTATTGCGCTGAAAAAACAGAGATAACTTCGTCCACACGATAGGGAAGAGAAAGGTACTGAGGTCTCTATAGCGGCTTTTTATTGCACGTGGTTTTTAAGACCAGCCCATTTTTTAACCCTTAAATAAAAATAGTGAATAGATTCGCATGGTGGCCACAGAACCGGAAATAGGGAAGAATGGCGTCAAAAGATATGTACTTCCTCACTAAGAGGTCTGCTACAATATGGCGTCCCAGGGAAACGAGAGATGCAACCTCACAAAAGAGGGGTGAAATCTCTTAGTACTCAGTAGTTATGTACCAACAGAAGGGGGAAGGAGGAGAACATGCCTTATACCTCCACACCCCCAAAACAAAGGAACATAGACTCTCCCCCAGCGTAGGCAGATCTCTGCGTTTTTAGATGAACATTTGTGTCTAGATATATTTATTTTTCCAGGGTTGGGGTACTGACTGACACCATTCAAGTCCTATTTCACTCCTAGGGGTGTACTCAACCCTATTTTTTTCTTCTAGGTTAGAATAACAGTCAACTAACATTTTCAGAAGGAAGTTATCAAGGTTTATCCCCATATTTGATTTATGACAGGCTTACTCTATAGACAAAATATTCAAGCAGCTGGCATTTGAAAAAAAAACCCCCAAAATATCAGTTTCGAGTTTCCCAACCAGGGATGAGCTTGGGTGCGGTCCGAACCCATGTCTGGCTGAAACTGGAAAGAAGCCAACAGTGCTGGCCCAATCAGCTGTGGCCAAGCCATCCCCAGACCTGCAACTGCACATAAGCAAAGGAGTGGGAATGTACATGGCCGCATTAAGTCAATGATGTCATGAATATCCCAGCCCCCTTTTGGCATGCAGATGCGGCATGGGGAATACCTCAGCAGTAGCCGATTGGCCTGGCACTGAAAGTTTCCTTCTGGGTATGTAATAGCAAAACCCACTGCTAATGAAGATGTAAGCCAGGGGTGTCTAACCTTTTGACCTTCCTGGGCCACATTGGAAGAAGAGGAATTGTCTTGGGCCACACATAAAATACACTAACAAGCTGGAGAGCAGAAAAAGTCAGGCACATCACAAGTTAACAATCACTGATATAGATAATTTACCTGAGTAATAAAACTTCTACTTTTATAATAAAAATATTACAAGAAGAAATGCAAAAGGCAACATAAAACAAATGCAATATTCGACACTGCTTTTGATAAGCTAGTGCATCAGTATCTGGTTTGATAAATGTAGTAGCAATTCTGAATTTTCAAGGTGCTCATCAGATATTTTGGTTATAAATTTGCCCTTCACGTGCTTCATCCTTGAAAACAGTTGCTCATAAATGTAGGTGCTGCCCAAAACTGATGACATAAATAAGGAGTGATTGTTAAAAGTGGGATATTATTCTTTGGGATGCTAAACCTTCTTTAACCAGTTCCCCACCGCCTGCCGTGTATTCACGGCGTTAGTGTGGATGCTGTGCGCGAATCGCCGTAAAAAGACGGCGATCTGCGAATGGCCGCTGGGGGGTGTGCGCCCGCCGCACTACAACGTCACACGACCGTGCAATTGTCAGGTAAAGCGACGCAGTGCCGATTCGCAAAAAGTGCTCCGGTCCTAAACTGGGAAATTCTTCCGGGGGTGAAGTGGTTAAAGAGACAAAAAAATTTTACTTCAGCCATATGTGTTTGCTAAGTGTAAATGCATTTTTACAATAAATTCCAAGAAAAATTTCAATATTTTTAAGTACATTTACAATTGTGTTGGGCCACATTCATAGCCGTCGTGGGACGCAGGTGGGACACCCCTGGTGTAAGCTGTTAGTGATTAACAAACACATATAACCCTAGTAGTCTTTGCTACATCTCCCTCGCTGTGTGGACACACTTTGCTGACTAGGAGGGTTACAAATAATAGTCATGTCACCTTCTCAGAAGCTTTATACCTGATCGTGAGAATAGGGGACTCCCAAGAAGTGCTGAAACCCTTGTCGAGTTGGCAGGAAAGTTCCATTCAATCCGAGGCCCAGGTGCCATTTGCCTGCCATGGCTGTGACATACCCACGAGACTGTAATACTTCAGCAATGGTGACCTCACTGAGAGGCAAACCTCCAACTGAGCTGGGGTAGAACACACCAGGGTAAACTCCAGAGCGAGTTTGGAAGCGACCTGTCAGGAGGCTGGCTCTAAAGGATAGAGAAAAGAAAAACATTAAGCTGACCATTAAACAGAAAAGAATGAAGTGAATCGAAAAGTAGCAAACTGAGAACTCACACTAAGTTGTATAACGTGCAAGAATATTTGGCAATATCTCCCTTTCTAAGCTGACCTACAAACATAATATACATACTTGATTTGTTACATTTTAGCCTTATAACTGCTACTCCTATTTGCCAATTTTTAAATGAAGGTAGGCAAAAGTTAAAGTGGAAGTAAACCCTCCTATCTTTTTCAGCCAAGGAAGCTGCCATCTTGGTCTCCGTTTGATCTTCAACTTCCATGATACTGCACATGTAATCAGTTATACAGTGCCTTGAAAAAGTATTCGTACCCCTTGAAATTTTCCACTTCTTGTCATGTTACAGCCAAAAATGTAAATGTATTTTATTGGGATCTTATGTGTTAGACCAACACAAAGTGGCACATAATTGTGAAGTGGAAGGAAAATGATAAATGGTTTTCAAGATTTTATACAAATAAATATCTGTAAAGTGTGGCATGCATTTGTATTCAGCCCCCTTTACTCTGATACCCCTAACAAAAATCTAGTGGAACCAATTGCCTTCAGAAGTTACCTAATTACAAAATAGAGCTGCACGATTAATCGTATTAAAATCGCGGTCTCGATCCACCCCCCCTGCGATCTCCATTGGGCATTACCGCGATTTTCAGTGCAGTTAATGGGGTCCGACTTGCGGGGCGACTCAACGCGACTTGGCAGTAATAAAAGTCAATGCAAATGCCTGAAGTCTTTTCAAGTCGGAGCGAACTGAGTCTCAGGGGAGACAGCCAAGTCTGGGCAGAGAGCCAAGTTCTGAGTCACCATTGATAAAAGCCGCTAAAAGAGATACAAAGTAATTTACTTCAAAGGAATGAACTCTGATTGAACTCCCCTTGAATAGATGTTTGGTTTAACCATTTAAAGACTAAATCTTTCCTGACACTTGCTGTTTACAAATAAAAATCCATTATTTTGTGCTAGAAAATGACTTAGAACCCCCAAACATTATATATATTTTTTTAGCAGAGACCCTAGAGAATAAGATGGCGGTTGTTGCAATATTTTATGTCAGACGCTGTTTGCGCTGTTTGCGACTTTTAAACGCAATTTTTTTGGAAAAATTATCCTTTCAAAAAACTAAACAGTGGTGTTAGCCCAATTTTTTTGTATATTTAATATATTACGCCGCGAAAATCGTGAGAGAATAGCGATCTTTATTCTAAGCAAAAAAATTGTGATTCTCATTTTGGCCAGAATCGTGCAGCTCTATTACAAAATAGAATCTACCAGGGGCGGACCTACAGGGGTCGCTGAGGTCGCACTTGCGACTGGGCCCTGGAGTGGGGGGGGGCCCAAGCAGTGTTGCCAGCTACAGTTGGAGAAAACAGACCGATCACTCCCGTCCATAGGACAGGAGGATCAGTCTGTACATTTAGGGGCCGGTGGCTGCAGCTAAGCGGAGTGTCTCTGACACTCGTCTCACACACACAGCCCAGCGAGTTCACCCCCCCCCCCAGCAACGGACGGGAGAGGAGTGATGCGCACAGCTGCTCCTCCTCCTGTCCCTGTCCCCCTGTATCTGCCTGGCCCGCCCACTCTCCTATCCCGGCGTACAGCTATGCAGGAGAGAGGGGGGATGTGCACGGGACATATGAAGAAGAGCAGCCGCACATTCCAAGCCGCATGAAGCCATGGACGATACCTGGGCCACCAGCTTCCAGCCTTGGCTCTCGATTGAGTGAGCTCTGCATTTAGACTTTGATCAATGAACTGTCCCTGTTTCCCTCCCTTCTCTTACCTACCTGTCTCCCCCGCCACCCCCCCCCCGTTCTTCCAAGTGCCAAGTTAGCACATATGCAGCCCATATATTGATCGCTTTTCGATCAATTTTTTTTTCGATCATCAGGCCCCTTTCACACAGGCTTGTCCTTTTGTGGACTCTGCTTTGCACAGCAGGGATCAATCCGCTGATCCCCACTGAGCAGGCGGATGACAGATCCTTCTCCGCTTACTGTGCAGAGACAGATCTGTCAGATCCCCACTCTGCTCTATGGGAAATCTGATGAAAACGGACCATCTGTCCGTTTTCATCCCCTCCGATCCCCAGACGGATGGAAAAATAGGGTTTCCATCCGTCTTGATTTAGCGGACAGGATGGGAGAGCGGCGGATGTCGGCGGACATGTCCCCGCTGACATCCGTCATTACATAGAGGAAAATGGAGTGTCCCTTCAGGACTGCCTGAAAAACTCCCAGGCGGACCTGAACAGAACATCCATGTGAAAGGGGCCTTACACTGAAAAAAATATATGATCCAATTCCCCATCTACACACTCCAGGTGGATGGGGGAATCCTTGGCTGAACAACCAGGGTTGCTGTCCTGTCCCTGCTTTGACAGCGCTGGTCTCTGTCTCCATGGCAGCAGTGGCAGCACATTAGGACCCAGTGCTGGCTACTTTATGGGGCTGATGGGCACATGCGCAGGAGGGCAAGTACAATTGGTTGTAGACAGCTGAGCATCCTGCAGGTCGCTTAGCATCAGTAGCACTGCATAACCCTCTCTTACATGCTGATTGGGATGAGATCCAGGTGATGCTCCCACTCAGATCAAATATTAAAAATGACAGTGGTTTTAGTGATCAGAGCTCTCATCTTACCAGGAACGCAGCCCACATGGCTGCAGAACATATGGTTGATATATATGTGATTGTACTCTTGATTCTAATAAATACTGTATTTAGTAGATCCAACTGGGAGCATCACCTGGATCACATCCCAATCAGCATTAAAACTGAGAAGGCTATACTGCTGCTAGGTGACCAGCAGGGGGCTCAGCTGTCTACAACCAATAGTGGCAGCCCTCCCCCCCATGCACCCATCAGCCCCATAATGTAATCAGCACTGGGTCCTAATAGACTAACACCGCTGCCATGGAGACAGAGACGCCAGACCAGCGCTACCAATAGCAGGGACATGACATCAAGAGGAGGCTGGGGACGCCCATAGATGCAGAATGCCAGGGCCCGGTCACAAGTGTGACCTTTTGCAACCCTGGTAGTTCTGCCATTGCGTTGGCCCTTATATGGAATTTCCTGGTGTGCTAGTGGCATGTCTGTTGTGTTCTGTCACCGTGGGGTGGGCCCAAGATGGTAGGAAGGGGACCCACTGCAGAACACGTGAAAGGGTTCCACAACAGTAGTAAAGGGCCTCGGAATCAGTGGGGAGGCCATGGGACCAAATGAAGAAGGGGGTCAGGGGGGCCCTCCAAGGTTTCTTGCACCGGGGCCCTGAAGGTTCTTGTTACGCCTCTGGAATCTACCTTTGTAATTTAATCTCAATATAAATGCAGCTGTTCTGTGGAGCCCTTAGAGGTTTGTTAGAGAACCTTAGTGAACAAACAGCATCATGAAGGCCAAGGAACACACCAGACAGGTCAGGCATAAATTTGTGGAGAAGTTTAAAGCAGGGTTAGGTTATAAGAAAAAATATACCAAGCTCCGAACATCTCACAGAGCATTGTTCAATTCATCATCAGAAAACGGAAGGAGTATGGCACAACTACAAACCGACTGTAGCCAATGCCCCCCTTAGGGGTGGCTGGTAGATGTGGTTCACCTGTCACTCTGCACTCAATCACACAATTTTCCATGCATCCGAAGTCATGGAATAGGCCAGTACTTTGTTTTGTTGTTTATAGAGGGAATAAACTTGGATAGGGTAGGGTAGGGACTACTGTGGGATGCCCAAAGATTAGAAATATAGGACCAATCTATATACACTGCAGTATATACACTCCTCTTCCTCCAGCATTGACACTTGCTGACCGTTCCACTCCTTCACTTCTCTCCTGCACAACTCTTGTTTCTTCACCATTAGGCCCCAAAGGAAATTTATCAGGCCTCCATTGCCTTTTCCACCACCCTAGCTAGCACATGGTGAGGCCTGCACTGTGTCAGCAGGACCTCCGGACCACCCGTTACAGGCAAGGGCCCTCAGATTGTAAGGCCATGGGCCCTCGGATTGTAGCTAAGTACAACTGTGCTAGCCAGGTCCAGATGGACTACTACTCCCAGCCCATCACCTTCCAGGCCACTCCGACCAACTCTCTGTCCAGTGACACTCTTTCCCTTGACTGGCTCCTCCAACTTCCACAGATGGTGCACTGTCTCCTCCCAGGCTGTTCCAGTCTTTCTGTCCAGTTCCCAGGGTCTGTCACTCACATACACCGGTGGATCCTTTAAACAGTCTTTCAGTAGCCTTTCTGTTCTTCTGCTCCCTTGTGCTGCTCCAGGATCCAACTCCGCTCCTGGCTGCACCCGAGCCACCAGACCTCAAGGTCACCCCCGAGAAAGGGGCTCCCAGGTGAGGCCTCCACAACCTCAGCTAAATCTCCACTCTTCCACCCTACACTCTCCTCCCCAGCTGGGCAGACCACAGTATTTAAGGAGGCCTGCCCCTTGCCAATCCAGGTTGGGGATTGGTCAGGGCTCCTTAACATACATCAGAAAGTTACACCCCCTCCTCCATCCCCTTTTCCAGAGCCTTCTGGAAACAAAGGGGAGGAGTAACCAAGGGGTGTTCCTTCCTGAAATCTCCAGCTCTCCCTGGGCCACTCCCCTGCCCAGATCAAAACATTCAGGCCTGCTCTTTTAGTCAGGCCTGACTAAATTTGCCTCTCCTAGCAAAAATCTACTACAAAAAGCACCTATCACTATGCGGGCGCTACAGTACCAAGACATGGCCGTCCACCTAAACTGACAGGTCGGGCAAGGAGAGCATTAATCAGAGAAACTGCCAAGAGGCCCATGGCAACTCTGGAGGAGCTGCAGAGATTTGTGCTCAGGTGGGAGTATCTGTCCACAGGACAACTATTAGTTGTGCAACTCCACAAATCTGGTCTTTTTTGAAAAGTGGCAAGAAGAAAGCCATAAGAAGTCCCGTTTGCAGTCTGCGAGAAGCCATGTGAGGGACACAGCAAAAATGTGGAAGAAGGGGCTCTGGTCAGATGAGACCAAAATTTAACTTTTTTGCCTAAAAGCAAAATGCTATGTGTGGTGGAAAACGAACACTGCACACTATATTCCGGTATAATTTTTTAGAGCTGGCGGACAGCTATCCAGGGGTAACGACCGATCCGGCTCGGGAGCGGCTTGTCGTTACCCCAGGGGGCGGGAAGGGACATCCCCCCCTCCTGCCGCCTTCCGCCGCTCTTCTCCGGCCTCCCGTCCCACCGGGAGACCAGAGCGATGATCTGGCGCGTCCGCCGGCTGAAAGGAGACCTGACAGAAGCCGTATTCGGCTCCGATCGGGTCTCCTTCGGCAAATTCCGGAAGCGACGTCACGGCTAACGGCGCCAATTAAAAAAAAATGACAGTATTCAGAATTGCCGTTTTTGGCAATCTGAATACTGTGAAGTGCAAAGGAGGGATGGGGGGTCTTTTAGACAGCCATCAGTCAGGATGTCACCCAGAAGTTGATTGACAGCATGCCAGGGCGAATTGCAGAGGTCTTGAAAAAGAAGGGTCACCACTGAAAATATTGACTTTTTGCATAAATGTAATGTAGTTCTTAATAAAAGCCTTTAACACTTATGAAATGCTTGTAAGTATACTTCAGTATACCATAGTAACATCTGACAAAGATCTAAAAACCCAGAACCGGCAGACTTTGTGAAATGTAATATTTGTGCCATTTTCAAAACTTTTGACCACTGCTGTAGTAAGTGTATGTATGAATGTGAGTAAGCGACCTTAGATTGTTAAGTTCTTGAGGGCAGGGATTGATTTAAATGTTTAATAAATATGTAAAGTGCTGTGTAAATTGACAGCGATATACAAGTACCTGTAATAAGTAGAATAATTGTAACATGTTATAGGTCAGGATCTCTGAACGTGTTGAAACAAAGGCATCGGCATGACAGCCAGGCAGCTAGTATTTTCAGAACAGCAATAGCAGCTTCAACATATTTCAGGTTTCTTTTAACCACCATGCTACCTATAGAGATCATTTTGTTATAGATTACTCTAATAAAAGTATATATATACACACACACACACATACATAAAGTCAGTGAGCAACCAACATCCAAAGAAAGCCATGAGTTACACCACAGAATGATTACCTGGAAGGTGAGCACACGGCTCCGCTGGTGTAGAAGTTTGTAAAGCGCAGTCCTCTGACGGCCATTGAGTCCAGATTAGGGGTGTGGGAGGTGGGGTGCCCATAGACCCCCAGATCTCCATAGCCCATGTCATCAGCAAATATCAGGATGATGTTGGGAGGACCTGAGGAGGGATCAGCAGAGCAGAGCAGGAAGCCGGCCAGGAAAAAGATCCAGGGGGACATGATGAGATCTCCTATGATGCTGGGGACTCCTCTCTTCTCACCATGCCTGTATAATAATAACACAATGCTACAGATCATCCTCCTAGACATATGATACACAGTGATCAGAGGTCAGTGATAGGAGGAGGAGGAGGAGGAGGAGTGCTGGGAGATGACAATCAGTACAGTTATAGAGAAGTGCAGAGATAGAGGAAATGCATAGAGCTGCCAGTACTGCAGAGAGATGGCAGTATGAGATCGGTGCATGGCTGGTGAGATGACATTCTATAGAAGCCGTCCCCTCTACATACACACAGCGATCGCACACACATTTAAATCCCCCCACCTGTCAGATAAACTGTCACGGGAGTACAGAGGGCTCGGGTCACGTGAAGGAGGGGGCGGGGCGTTAGAGCGGACTGTCACACATAGGAGGGTTATGGATGACAGGGGGGCGGAGCTCTGTCTTCTGTACTATGCTGTCACTGTGCTGAACACACATCCCGGACACACACCTTCCTCCTGAATAACAGTCAGGAACTTTACACTGAGCCCTCACCAGACCCGGCTCAGTACAGACCTCATATGTGGTATATAATGAATAAAGTACAAGCAATGGAAAGGTAATCAGATACAAAAGTAGGTACGAAATAAAAGTTGAACAAAAGGCAAAACTCTTGTTTTCATTTTAGAGAGAATAATGCCTGGTACACACCATGAGATTATCGAGCGATTGATCACCGGAATCGCCGCGATTCTGCCCGCAGTTCCTCCCCGTCACTTCCAATGGCACTCCGATCGCGGGGCGGTTTTGCCGAGATTGTCGCACGATGAATCGCAGTAAAATCGCGCAAACAGAATCGCGGAACACCTGTCGCCTAAAAGAAGTACAAGAACTTCTTTTGGGTGACAGGTGTCCCGCAATTCTGTTTGCGCAATTTTACCGCGATTCATCGTGCGACGATTGCAGCAAAATCGTGCCACGATCGGGGTGCCATTGGAAGTGATGGGGATCGCATGGTCATCCCGAATTTGCTGCTATGTTGAATTGTGAGCAGAAACACAGCGATTCCACCCACGATTCGGATTGCTCAGATCTGAACGGAGCTTCAAGCACTGCTCACCTCCTTAACCACAGCCCCGTGAGGATTTCACCCTTTAGGACCAGAGTACTTTTTGCGATTCGGCACTGCGTCGCTTTAGCTGACAATTGCGCGGTCGTGCGACTATGTACCCAAAGGAAATTTGCGTCCTTTTTTTCCCACAAACAGAGCTTTCTTTTGGTGGTATTTGATCACCTCTGCGTAATTTCTGATCGCCGCTATAAACAAAAAGAACAGTTTTTCTTACTTTTTGCTAAAATAAATATAAAAAAATGTTTTTTCATCGGTTTTGGCCAATTTATATTCTTCCTCATATTCTTGGTAAAAAAAATCGCAATCGGCATTAAATGATTGGTTTGCGCAAAGGTTGCCACGTTTACGGATGATGAGATTTCATTTCTGGGGTTTTTATTTTTTTTATTTTTTATTAGTAATGGCGGCGATCTGCGATTTTTAGCGATACTGCGATATTGCGGCGGACATGCCGGACCATTTTTACACTTTTTTGAGACCATTGGCATTTATACAGTGATCAGTGTTATAAACATGCACTGATTACTCTGTAAATGCCATTGGCAGTGAAGGGGTTAACCTGCAGGGGGAGATCTAGGGGTTAACAGTGTTCCCTCAGTGTGTTGTAACTGTGAGGGGGCTGGGCTACCTCGGGCATGAGAGATCTAACTGATCCCAGTGACAGGAATCAGTAGATCTCCTATGCCCGCACTGACAGAGCGGGGAACCGCCGTGTATACATCGTCGATTCCACACTCTTTGGCTCTGGCACTCATCGCAGCTCGCCAGCGGACATCGGGTCCGCCCAAGCCGCGGGCACACTCCTCTGGAGTACGACGACTTGAGCAGAAGTTCTCCTCTCTCCCTCCCTCCCTGCAAACTTCTGGGACACGTCACAGGTCGCAGTGTGCCCCTGGCTGTGAGGCCACAAGCTGTCACAGCCGGGTGCCCACACTTGTAATGCCGGCGCCGGGGAAAGTCCCCAGGAGAAAACCGATGGTTCGGGCGGCCGTATCAATGGACCGTGGGACAGGTGAGTGTTTATTAAAAGTCAGCAGATACCCTTTTTGTAACTGCTGAGTTTTAATAAACACAAAAACGACTGGAACTCCGCTTTAAGCATACTACACACCAGTGGAGGCTGGTGCTATACATTTTTTGGGGGGTGCAAACAAACCCCTCCAGGTCCGCACTCACCAGAGGACGCTGGGTTGTCACGGCTCCCCTGATACCCAGCGGCTTCCGTGCTTCTTCAGCCTCTTGATTGGCTGGGACGAGAAGACAGAAACTGAAAGAGGTGCAATGGCGAATATTGATTCGCTAAAATCCAAAGTGGGAGGTTCCCACTAACTAACTTTGGGAACTTTGGGGGTGGGGGGTGGCGCCTCTGCGCCCCTTATGGCCGCCACTGCTACTCACAGGCCGAAAGTCATTCAATAGAATCCATCCATTTGGCCCATGTGTACTGCAGTCGGTCTGAGAGAAGTCTGTCGAAGGGGCATGACCATAAAGGGTCTGCTGATCGGCTCCCCATGGCTGAGAGCGCTGACCGGAGTGCGAGGGGGGCCGTCCCCCTGTCAGAACACAGTAGAACAGTAGGGAGATCACTGTACTAACATCGGATAGTCAGTACAGCAGCTTCCTGTTCTGTCGGTTTTCTTTCGTTCAGCCCTGCTGGGTTGAACGAAAAAAAGACTACTAGTGTAAGGTGACCAGATTTTCAAATGAAATCCGGGGACATATTTTTTTTTTTTTGTTGCTAGTAATGGTGGCAATCAGTGACTTATAATGGGTTTGCGACAAATCGGACACTAAGCGACACTCTTAATACTTTGTGGGAACCAGTGTCACTAATACAGTGATCAGTGCTAAAAATATGCACTGTCACTGTACTAATGACACTGGCTGGGAAGGGCAATCAAAGGGTTAAATGTGTGCCTGACCAGTGTTTTCTCATTGTAGGGGAGGTGCTTTTACTAAGGGAAGGCATAGAACCCTGCCCCTGCTTTGCAGGAACACAGGATCAATGTCTTCCATAATGACAGAATGGAGATCTGCCTTGTTTACATAGGCAGACCGCCGTTCTGCCTGTGTACAGAATGATCGGTGGGTACTGGCTGACCCACTGATCGGCTCTGATACCCAGAAATGCAGGATCATGTATATATACATGATCCTGCGCAGCACAAAAGGGGCACAGGAAAAAAAAATACACCCCCCTAAGCTAGTAGGAGCGGCAGAGCAGGGGTGTGTAATTCAGAATTTTTACATTTTAATTCTGCACTGTCTTTGAAATTGCCTGAGCCCCTGTTCGCATCCAATCTGAGGACAAAACCAGGGACAGACTTGGTCCGGGGACAGTGTCCTCAGTGTCCCCGGAAACCGGGGACGTCTGGTCACCCTATACTGGCGTGTACGGGGCTTAAAGTTATGAATTTTCTCGTACAACAGAACAAAAATTCAGAAGTGATGTAATGTGTTGTAGTGTATTTGTAGTATTGTATTTTCGGACAAAAACTGTACTAATTAAATGAAAATCATACGATCTGGTATCGTACGATAAAAATTTTCATGCATGTCCCATCGGATAATATTGGATAAACTGTCGTGACTGGCTCTAAAAAGCTGTGTACTAATTATCGTGCGATCGCTTCGAAAGCAGTATTTTTCCTCCGTGTGTACGGGCCATTAGAGAGGGTTATGACACCTATCCATCTGCATCCCATAGGGGAGATTTACCTTCACTTTCTGTCCCATCACCACAACAGGAAGTGAGGGAACCCCAGTCACCAGAACTAGTGTCCTCATTGGATGATTTTCCCTCTATTCCTGGTCCAGTGTCAAACCAAAACATTATAGTGGTAAACAGGAGCTATAGAGAGGGTGAATCTCCCCAACAAGGGCTCAGACAGCAATAAAAACTGATAGAGGTTCTAATTAGTGTTGAGCGAACCCGGACTGTAACGTTCGGGTCCGTACCGAACTTTAGGGTGTCCGTGGCACGGACCCGGACCCGGACATTTCAAAAATCGTTCGGGTTGTCAGGCCCAAGCGAGTTGTGATTAATCTTGGAGATAGTCAAAAATAACGACAGACTCGGGAACAACCCCTCTAAGTGGGAGAGATATCGAGGACAAATGGTGATATTACAAAACCAAACTGTGACCTGGTCCTTATCTCCCTTTTAGTAGGTTACTCCTGTGATCAAGACCACTGACCCCAAGGGAGTGAAGGACAACACCACTACCCTGTCTTTCACTTCCATTTAGAGGGGATACCCTACGTCTACCTATCCACAGTATTGGGAGAGATTACCGGGCATGTGTGCCTCC
>BLSH010157057.1:380151-400693 GCA_018402905.1 Glandirana rugosa | reverse complement strand
GGGAGGGAGAGAGGGGTGGGAGGTAGGGGGAGAGAGAAGGGGGAGAGAGAAGGGGGAGAGAGAAGAGGGAGAGAGAGAGAAGGGAGAGAGAGGAGATAGAGAGGAAGAGGAGAGCGAGAGGGGGAGATAGAGAGGGGGGTAGAGAGAGAGGGGAGAGAGAGGAGATAGAGAGAGAGGGGGAGAGAGGGAGAGAGAGGGGGAGAGAGAGGAGAGAGAGAAGGGAGGCAGAGAAAGGGGGAAAGAGAGGTTATAGAAGGGGGAGGGGAGAGAGAGGGGGAGAGAAGGAGACTTTTTGTTCTGTGCTCCTGTGTGGGACCCGGGAATATCTGTGATGTCTCTGGGTGTGTGTGGGCTTCAGGAGTTGATCCGGTCATATGGAGTTGTTGTTTGCATACAGGGGCTGGGTGGTGGACAGAGCGGTCATGTGTCAGTGTGCAATAAAATTGATCCTTTCTGTCACTTGGCTCACCTCAATCCCCGAGTTCATCAGACCTCCATCACTACTGGCAGCCTCTGCATTGCCTCTGGGTAGAACCACAACACACATGCAGGGTGGGACTTCATCTACCAGTCAACCTGGCAGCCTGCAGCTCATTGGTCTCTGGACCAACCAGTGAGATGGTTTTCTCCCCTGTCATCGCTGGTGTGGACCTTTTTACGGGCATTACAGCGGCCCGAGGAGCAGTGACTTAACCCGTTTCTCCCTCCGTACAGCCCGGGATAAAGATGAGAGGGGGAGGCAGTCCAGCTGGTGTTAGTGCAGAGTACTGGCATGAGGAGTTTGTTCCCACACATCCGCAGGCAGCACCATCATTCTTCCCGATGCTGGGTTTTCCCCTTCCTCCGTCAAGCAAATTAGGCAGCTGCAAGACCCCTGTGAGCACGAGCCCTTAGGCGACTACGTAATTTGCCTAATTAAAGAGCCGCCTCTGCTGCCATGTCCTTAACAACTGATGAGTCATCAGCTGTCAGCAAGGTTCCCCGCTGACAGCTGAATGTTAAAAAGCAATTGCAAAAAAAACGGAGTAGGGTCCCCCCCTCAGGTCCATACCAGGCCCTTGAGTGTAGTATGGATTCGGAGGGGACCCCTCACGCCAAAATTTTTTTAAAAAATGGCATGGGGTCCCCCCAAAATCCATACCAAACCCTTACAGACAGGTTAGGAAAGGGAGGGGAAGGGCTCTGCCCTCCCAAAGCACCTTGCCCCTATGTTGATGGGGACAAGGGCTTCTTCCCAACAACCCTGGCCGGTGGCTGTCGGGGTCTGCGGGCGGGATCTTATCGGAATCTGGAAGCCCCCTTTAAGATCCTGCCCCCCCCCCCATGTGAATGGGTATTGGGTACATCGTACCCCTCCCATTCATGCGGGAAAGCAGAGAAATGTAAACAAAACAAGATCTGGTTTTTGACAAGTCCTTTATTAATAGCTCTGAGCTGTCTTCTTCCAGTGCCGCCCTCTCCACCGCCCTCTCTTCCCACCGCCATTTCTCCCAGTGCTGTCTTTTCCTGCCGCCTTCTCTCCTGGTGCCGTATCTTCCAGCCGTCTCTCCCCATGCCTTCTTCTACCACCGCTGTCTTCTCCTGCCGCCGTCTCTTCCCGCTGCTGTCTTCTTGTGCTATCTTCTCTCTTCTTCCTCGCCGCTGGATACCTGTTAAAAAAAAAGCTGCACTTGTTCTGTGGCTGCCTTCCTGTGTTGTGTTGTCGATCGCACTCTTATATAGCTATGGGGCATGGCCATCCGATAACATGACCTGGAAAGCCCGCCCCTTGTGACAAGGATTTAGAGAAAATCTGTAAAGAAGAGTGGACCAAAATCCCTCCTGAGATGTGTGCAAACCTGGTAACCAACTACAAGAAACATCTTACCTCTGTGCTTGCCAACAAGGGTTTCTCCATCAAGTACTACGTAAGTGATGTTTTGCTTGGGGATCAAATACTTATTTTACTTGCTGAACTGCACCATAATTTATAGCATTTGTATCATAGGTTTTTTTTAGAATTTTTGGTTGATATTCTGTCTCTATCATTTAAAATACACGTTAGATCCTTAATTTCTTTGTAAGTGGGCAAACTTACAAAATCTGCAGGGGATTAAATCATTATTTTCCCCAAAATTGCGACCTCCCTGTACACCTGGATGTAGAGGAACGATCCCTCCAGGCAGCCGCTGAATGCCTGCTTCCCCTCCTCTCCCTCTTGCAGATATTCAGCAGCTGCAAGAAGGAAATAGAGGGCACCGGCTGCTCTACATGCCACCCCTACTGCCGCCCTATCCCTGTCCCGTTTCCCTGTGGGCTCCCCTGCCCCCCCAGCGCTGCCAGATTTCCCCCTCCCACCGGCTGGCACAGGAAAACTGTCAGGATGAAGAGCAGGGAAGGAGCCATGTGTCATTTACCAGCCCCTTCCTTGTCTTAATGAAAAGAGTCAGTGATAGGTAAGGATCGCTGACTGCGTTTTTTTTACTGTGTTTGCTATGCTTCATTTTATGAATGCACGGGAAGCTCTGTACAGAGCTATTCGCGTTCATTCATTCTGTGCTGTTGAGGCTGCAGAGATGGAGATTGAGGTGCCCCAAGATGGAAGGAAGGGGGCTGCTGCAGGACCACATTAAATATTCTCACAATGGCAGTAAAGGGGCCCGGGATCATGGGGAAGGGCCCCGGCGGGGGCCAGGGGGACCCTTCATGGTTTCTTGCACTGAGGCCCTAAAGGTTCTAGTTACACATTTTTGTGTGTTTATGTGTGCAAGGCTCTTGAGCATAAATGCATTCTACTGACCACTGGGATATATTTACTTGCATACATGCATGTTTATGCCTGTTTAGGCGTGTTTATGTACAAACACTAATTTTTTTTTTCTGCTCAGAAACTCCTCTCAGAACGTGCCTTTGGTGCATTTTTTCTGCCTTTACCACTTGCCTACTGGGCACTTTTACCCCCTTCCTGACCAGGCAATTTTTAGCTTTCATAGTTTGTTATAAAATTTTGGAAATGGGTAATTTTTCTCCTGCACTGAGGTGGCACTGCTGGGCATTGATGAGGAGGCACTGATGGGCATTGATGGGCACTAAGAGGTTGCACTGATGGGCACTAATGAGGCAGCACTGGTGGGCACTGATGAGGAGGGGCTGGCAGGCACTGATAGGCGACACTGATAGGTGGCACTGATGGGCACTGATAGGCAGCACCAATGGGTGGTACTGATAGTTGGCACTGATGGGCACAGATAGGTGGCACTGATGGGTACTGGTAGGTGGCACTGATGGGCATTGGTAGACGGTACTGATAGGTGACACTGATGGGCACTTATTGGCAGCACTGATGGACACTTACTGGTGGTACTGATTGACAGCACTGATGGGCATTGGTAGACGGTACTGATAGGTGACACTGATGGGCACTTATTGGCAGCACTGATGGACACTTACTGGCGGTACTGATTGACAGCACTGATGGGCAGACATTGGCAGAACTGGTAGGCACACATTGGCAGCACTTGTGGACATTGTTTGGATCGCACTGATAATCAGGACACTGATAATCAGTGCCCTGATTATCAGTGTAGATGTCCCTTTTAGAGAAGCCGGTTATTGGCTCTTTTCTTGTCTCCTAGTCTCTGAGCATGAGAAAAGTAATGCCAATAACCGGCTTCTATTTACATTCATGATCTGCTGTGATTGGACGCAGCTAATCACGTGGCAAAGAGCAGCTGATTGGCTCTTTATCTCAATCTGTGATCAGCAGTGTCCTCCGGACACTGTGATCACAGAGCGTGCCACCCATGCCCTTCAACAGGCGAGCGGCGGGCGCGATCACGAGAGACCATCATATGATGGCCTCCCAGAACTAGCCATCCACACTGTAGCCGTCATTCGGTTGTAGCATGGTTGGCAAGTGGTTAAACACTTCTCTTCAAATACTGCTGTATACTCCTGTATGCATGGCCACATAGGCTGACATAGAGGTACTTTTACAGGCATAGAGAAACACGGAACACCTGTGTAAGTGGTGTTTTTTATGCTCGATGTGCAGAAGGCCTTAATACAAATAAATTAAAGTATCATGGGCACTAGTCCACTGTGCTGTTGCAATTGCAGCAATAAGGATACAATTACCTTTGACTTTGTACTAAAATCATATAAACGTTTAATAAAATGACATGTTTTGGGCAATATGTTTTTAAGGAAATCCAATATAAGGCCCATTGTATAATGGGTGATGGGTGTAATTTAAATAGCTTTCTTTCCTTTGATCTTGACACAAGCATACCCTGTCTGTTGAGTGTGAAATATACAGGGTGTTGTAGTTTTCGAAGACAAGGAAATGGCCCTGACCACCAGTCTTAGAGGTTGTGTCTCTTGCATTGGTTGCCATAGTTCATTCTCATTTGTCTCCTGTTGATGTTCTTTCCTAATTACAGAGAATAACTACTTTGCCTTGTTTAACCCCCTCCACTCATTTAATGTACTTTTATTTGTGGTCTGTGTAAAACAGTTGTAGAGCTCGCCCCTTGGGGAGTAGTTATTGAAGTGCTGGTAGCGGAAGTTTTACACGCGTGATCAATGTGTGCAATTAAAGCCTAGCAGCAGAAGTATGTGGAGCATTGGCAGTGGGGGAGGGTGTTTTGCTCTCCTCAGCTTTATTACGTGAGGGGCATGTGCCTCTGATTTTCTGTTGGATAAGCTAAAATCTTAGATATTTTCCAGTTTTTATTGTATGTACAAAATGTTATTTTAAAGGTCGTAAAACCAACAAAGGCGCAGCATTGTAGAGCCTGTAGTTCCTCACTACTACATATACATACGTGTCATTTATCTGAACCTGTCTATTCATTTTTTTTTACAGCACAAAAGTGAGTACACCCCTCACATTTTTGTAAATATTTTATCATATCTTTTCATGTGACAACACTGAAGAAATGATACTTTGTTGCATTGTAAAGTAGTGGGTGTACAGCTTGTATAACAGTGTAAATTTGCTGTCCCCTCAAAATAACTCAACACACAGCCATTAATGTCTAAACCGCTGGCAACAAAAGTGAGTACACCCCTTAGTGAAATTGGGCCCAATTAGCCATTTTCCCTCCGCGGTGTCATGTGACTCGTTAGTGTTACGAGGTCTTAGGTGTGAATAGGGAGCAGGTGTTTTAAATTTGGTGTTATCGCTCTCACTCTCTGAAGCCTCGTACACACGGGACCTCGATCGCACGTATGACCGTGTTGAATCGTATGTTGGCTGTTGTATGTAGCATACTGACTGCGCTACGTCCGGGAAAAGAACGTTCAGGTGCATGTAATTAGCATCCAGCCATTCCTGACTTCTGAGCATGCGTGTTTTGCACACTACAACTTTGTTGTACCAACTGCTCTGTACACACGATACAACGGTCGTATGCAAGCTTGTTGGTACGACCAAGTTTTCTAGTTTGCTCATACAACTCCCTTGTACGACCGTCGTATGTTCGACTGTTCAAATCGTGCATGCGAACGATTGATATCGCATACAACGGTCGTGAGTACGACCTGTTGAATGCGATCGTCGTCCCATGTGTACAGGGGCATCATACTGGTCACTGGAAGTTCAACATGGCACCTCGTGGCAAAGAACTCTCTGAGGATCTGAAAAAAAGAATTGTTGCTCTACATAAAGATGGCCTAGGCAGTGACACCACTGATTCCCTGAGAGAGGCAATGTCAGTTATGACAAGCTTCAGTTCCTTTTCGGGTCTTGTGATTAACTGGACAAAATCCTTGATCATGCTACTAGACACAGCCCCAGATAGCCAGGGCCCATTACTACAGGGTATACCAGTAACCTCATGTTTTAAATATTTGGGAGTCTACGTCACCCCTGAGCCACGAGATTACAGGGGAACTCCTGATGATGTCTTGTTAGACTAAACGATCGTCAGGTCGTGACGCACACACGCCACTGCGCATTTTAATTTTATGGTATGGTTGGCGTTTTCACTCTATACTTGCCTATTATTTTATTAAACACAAGTTGAGACTTATTACACTAGTGGAGTCTCATTATGTTTTTTTCTACATCTCATACCACCTTATCACCCACTGGGGAGGAGATACGGAGATCATGGACACAGAGGGAAGGTGCTACTAACATCAGTGGGCATCTGAGACACTCTCTGGCAGATCTAGGATCCCTCTAAGCGGTTTCCAACACTCCTAAGAAGGAGTTCACTGGTTTTCCGGTAAGCTCCCATCTTCACTCGTGAAGGATTATCATTTGGTGGCTGTTTTCCATAACATGTCTCCTTTATCTGATATCCTCTGGAAATGGAACTCTTTTCATATTTCTTTGCACAGAAGAAATTCTTATGAACTTTATCACTAGGATATCATGTCATCGCACCAGCACTTTATTGCTTTATACAGATTGAATGAGGACTTTTTTATGTACAGTTATACCACTTGTTACATTAGCGCAGCACTTGATTATTTTTACAAAATATAATAACTGAAATAGAAGTGTATCAGCGCTGCCTCTACAAATGCAACTTAGAGAATGAACAATATAGGTTGTGACAGGGCCGATCCTAGGGTCACAGATGCCTGGGTGCAGAAATATTTCTGGCGCTCCCCACGTGGGCGTGGCTATCTTAACTCCTCCCCTTTACAAATGTTTCAATGGCAGTGACTCAAACACAGTGATGCTCCCCTAAGGAGTCTTTATTACACTGGGATCCTCCCATGATCTCTTAACAACAACATACAGGTAGAGAAGCAGAGGACGCTAATGGAACATGGAAGGGGGCCTCTCTCTGATGGACACAGAGGGCTTCTGCTAAAGAGTCTGTTAAAAAGAGCCCCCAGACATGATACAAGAGATGGTCAGAGACTGCAGACATAGTAAAGAAGAAGGTCAAGGGCTGCAGACATACTACAGAAGATGTTCAGAAACTGTAGACATGATGCAAGAGATGGTCAGAGACTGCAGACATACTACAGAAAATGGTCAGAGACTGCAGGAATACTACAGGAGATGGTCAGAGACTGCAGACATGATACAAGAGATGGTCACAGACTGCAAACATACTACAGGAGATGGTCAGAGACTGCAGACATACTACAGGAGATGTTCAGAGACTGCAGGTATACTACAGGAGGTGGTCAGAAACTGCAGACATACTACAGGAGATGGTCAGAGACTGCAGACATACTACAAGAGATGGTCAGCGACTGCAGAAATACTACAGGAGATGGTCAGAGACTGTAGACATAATACAGGAGATGGTCAAAGACTGCAGACATATTACAGGAGACGGTCCGAGACTGCAGACATTATACAAGAGATGATGAGAGACTGCGGACATGATATAAGAGATCAATGCAGCCTCATCAATGCCCATCAAATGCAGCCTCACTGTGCCCATCAAATGAAGAGTCACCAGATAGGGGTATACAGAGTCATCAGATAGCAGTATACACTTACAGAGCACCAGATAGCAGTATACAGAGTCACCATATAGCAGTATACAGAGTCAACATACAGGGGTATACAGAATCACCATATAGCAGTATATAGAGCCCCGGATAGCAGTATACAGAGCCCCAGATAGCAGTATACAATCACGATATAGCAGTATACAGAGTCCCAGAAGCAGTATACAGAGTCCCAGAAGCAGTATACAGTCACCAGATAGGGTATACAGGGTCCCAGATAGGGTATACAGAGCCCCAGATAGGGTATACATGGACCCAGATAGGGTATACAGTCACCAGATAGGGTATACAGGGTCCCAGATACGGTATACAGTCACCAGATAGGGTATACAGGGTCCCAGATAGGGTATACAGAGCCCTAGATAGGGTATACAGAGTCCCAGATAGGGTATACAGAGCCCCAGATAGGGTATACAGGGTCCCATATAGGGTATACAGTCACCAGATAGGGGTATATACAGTCCCAGATAGGGTATACAGAGCCCCAGATAGGGTATACAGTCACCAGATAGGGGTATACAGGGTCCCAAATAGGGTATACAATCACCAGATAGGGTATAAGGGGTCCCAGATAGGGTATACAGTCACCAGATGGGGGTATACAGGGTCCCAGATAGGGTATACAGTCACCAGATAGGGGTATACAGGGTCCCAGATAGGGTATACAGTCACCAGATAGGGGTATACAGTCACCAGATAGGGGTATACAGGGTCCCAGATAGGGTATACAGAGCCCCAGATAGGGTATTCAGAACCCCAGATAGGGTATACAGGGTCCCAGTTAGGATATGCAGTCACTAGATAGGGTATACAGGGTCCCAGATAGGGTATACAGTCACCAGATAGGCGCCCCCCCCCCCCTAAGTCGGGACAAGTCCTGCACTTACCCCATCTGATAGGCAGGCTGGTGTGTGCAGAGATCAGCTTGCGAAGAGCATGCTGGAGCCTGGAGTGGATGGTGAGCGGCGCGAGAGTCGGGGTTGAAACCCAGCGGAGTGTTGCACCTGTGAGTAATCACATAGCCAGCACGCCCGCCACAGTCTCACCCCCGCACACAGCAGTATACAGAGCCCCAGATAGCAGTATACAGAGCCCCAGATAGCAGTATACAATCACGATATAGCAGTATACAGAGTCCCAGAAGCAGTATACAGAGTCCCAGAAGCAGTATACAGTCACCAGATAGGGTATACAGGGTCCCAGATAGGGTATACAGAGCCCCAGATAGGGTATACAGGGACCCAGATAGGGTATACAGTCACCAGATAGGGTATACAGGGTCCCAGATACGGTATACAGTCACCAGATAGGGTATACAGGGTCCCAGATAGGGTATACAGAGCCCTAGATAGGGTATACAGAGTCCCAGATAGGGTATACAGAGCCCCAGATAAGGTATACAGGGTCCCATATAGGGTATACAGTCACCAGATAGGGGTATATACGGTCCCAGATAGGGTATACAGTCACCAGATAGGGTATAAGGGGTCCCAGATAGGGTATACAGTCACCAGATGGGGGTATACAGGGTCCCAGATAGGGTATACAGTCACCAGATAGGGGTATACAGGGTCCCAGATAGGTTATACAGTCACCAGATAGGGGTATACAGTCACCATATAGGGTAAACAGTCACCAGTTAGGGGTATACAGGGTCCCAGATAGGGTATACAGAGCCCCAGATAGGGTATACAAAGTCCCAGATAGGGTATTCAGAACCCCAGATAGGGTATACTGGGTCCCAGTTAGGGTATGCAGTCACTAGATAGGGTATACAGGGTCCCAGATAGGGTATACAGTCACCAGATAGGCGCCCCCCCCCGAAGTTGGGACAAGTCACGCACTTACCCCATCTGATAGGCAGGCTGGTGTGTGCAGAGATCGGCTTGCGAAGAGCATGCTGGAGCCTGGAGTGGATGGTGAGCGGCGCGAGAGTTGGGACTGAAACCCAGCGGAGTGTTGCACCTGCGTGAGTAATCACATAGCCAGCATGCCCACCACAGTCCCACCCCCGCACACAGCATCCAATGCCAGTCAGTCACTGGCTCAGGGCAGCCAATTAGTGAAAGCAAGTGCGCCTCTTTTGCACACTTGCTTTTATTTTTATGACTGACCAATCGGCTCACTACTTGCTGTCAGCAGACAGCAAGGAGCCGAGAAAAAAAAAAGACAATATATCGGCGCCTCCTGTAGGGGGCCGGGCTGACTTTTTTTTTTCTTACTTGTCAGCGGCGGGGAGGCGGCGCCCAAGCGCCCCTTATACACCAGCTGCCGCTGGGTAGAATAAATCAGTGTTCCATCTAAAACAGGATCCTCAAACTTTTTGAACAGGGGTCTAGTTCACGGTCCCTCAGACTGTTCAGGGGCCAGACTATAGTTTGAAAAAAATATGAACAAATTCCTATGCACACTTATTTGGAGTGCAAAAAACAGGAAAAAACAATATAACAGTTAATAAAGAACAATTTTAATCAACATAAACTCAACACAGATTATTATCAGATTATTATCACAATTTTAATCAACACAGATTCCTCTTCATCCCAGATTCCCCCCATCACAGGTTCCTCTTCATCACAGATCCCCCCATCACAGGTTCCGCTTCATTACAGATCCCCCCATCACAGACTCCTCTCCAAACCAGAGCCCCCTTACAGACTCCTCTCCATCACAAAGCACCCCCATCACAGACTCCCCTACATCACAGACTTCTCTCCATCACAGAGCCCCCCATTATAAACACTCCCATCACAGGGCCCCCCCATCACAAACTCCCCCATCACAAAGCCCCCATTACAAAGTCCCCCAATCACAAACTCTCCCATCACAAAGCCCCCCAATCACAAACTCCCCCATCACAGAGCCCCCATCACAAAGTCCCCAAAACGCAGATATCCCCCATCACAGAGCCCCCATCACAGACTCTGTGATTAGGGGGAGTCTGCAATGGGGTGGCTCTGTGATGGGGGGGATTTGCGAGTGGGGTGCTTTGTGATGGGAGGGCTCTGTGATGGGGGGTTTGTGATTGGGGGGCTTTGTGATGGGGGAGTTTGAGATTGGGGGGCTTTGTGATGGGGGATTTGTGATGGGGGAGTTTGTGATGGGGGGCTCTGTGATGGGGGTCTCTATGATTGGAGTGTTTATAATGGGGGGCTCTGTGATGGAGAGAAGTCTGTGATGTAGAGGAGTCTGTGATGTAGGGGAAAACAAGATTTCTTACTTTTTGCTATAATACATATCCAAAAAAATATATAAAAAAACAAATTTATTCATCGGTTTTGGCCAATTTATATTCTTCCTCATATTTTTGGTTAAAAAAAAATCACAATTGGCGTTTTTTGATTGGTTTGCGCAAAAGTTGCCGCTTTACAAACCATGAGAATTAATTTCTGGCGTTTTTACAATTTTTTTTTTTTACTAGTAATGGCGGCGATCTGCAATTTTTTTCAGGACCGCGATAGTGAATGTCGGACATTTTTGACACTTTTACTGTGTAAATGTCATTGGCAGTGATGGGTTTAACCTGCAAGGGGTGATCTAGGGGTTGACTGTGTTCACTAGGCGTGTTCTAACTGTGAGGGGGCTGGGCTATCAGGGGCATAAGAGATCCTAGATTGTAAGCTCTACCGAGCAGGGCCCTCTGATTCCTCCTGTATTGAATTGTATTGTATTGTACTGTCTGCCCTAAAATTGTAAAGCGCTGCGCAAACTGTCGGCGCTATATAAATACTGTATAATAATAATAATAATAATCTAACTGATCCCAGTGACAGGGATCACTAGATGTCTGTTATGTTGCCTGACTTCTCTGCCTGGCAATCACGGCTCGCCGGCGGAGATCTAGTCTGCCCAAGCCACGGCCACACTTCTGTAGCATACGGCGGGCATGAGAGCGCGCCGCCGCACGAGCCGCAGTTTATGGACTGCGATTCACGGGACCCTGCCACTCTGCAGCAGTAAATTTATGCGACGCAGTCGGGAAGTGGTTAAAAAAAGGTGGTGGATAAAGATAGGGAAATTGGTATTATTTTGTTGCCATACCTCATGTTTGCCATACGAGAGGTTATGCAGGCGTCTATGGGGTATTCCCCCTTTGAACTCTTGTATAGTGGACATCCCAGGGGGCTGCTAAATGTCGCAAAAGAGACATGGGAAGGAGAGGCCACCTCATATAGAAGCATCATAGAGCACGTCTCCTTGATGCAGGATCGAATCGCAGCTTTCCTGCCCCTTGTGTGAGAGCACATTGAGCGAGTCCAGAAGAGTTTGTAATCGGGGTGCCAAAACCCAGACTTTCAACCCCAGAAACAGAGTGCTGGTACTAGTCCCCACAGTTGAAAGTAAATTCCTAGCAAAGTGGCAGGGTCCCTTTGAGATTAGGAAAAGAGTGGGGGAAGAAAACTACAAAGTTTACCAACCAGAGAAAAGGAAACCGATTTACCATGTTAATCTCTTAAAACCGTGGAAGGACAGAGAGAGTTTATTGGCAGTGCCCACTTCCCAAAAGGACAGGTTACCCCGACCTTGGATGTCCTCATAACTGAGTCCTTTTCACTGATGCAAAAAAATTACGTAAAGGAATTTTTAAGTAAAAATAGAGACTTTTCCTCTTCCCTACCCGGAAGAAGGAAATAAAAAACATTTTGGAGTTGGATGTGATAGAGGAGTCCCAAAGGGCCTGGTCGAGCCCCATAGTGCTGGTCCCAAAGCCCGATAGCACTATCAGGTTCTGTAATGATTTCAGGAAGCCAAATGACATGTCTAAATTTGACGCATACCCGATACCACGGGTAGACAAACTTTTAGACAGGTTAGGAGGTACATAACAATCCTAGACCCAACTAAGGGCTACTAGCAGATCCCCCTAACGGAGTCAGCAAAGGAAAAAATGGCCTTTTCTACTCCCGAGGGGTCCTTCCAGTACAAGCGAATGCCGTTTGGGCTGCATGGGGCCCATGCATCATTCCAGAGAATGATGGACAAAACATTGAGGCCATGTTATCCTATTTGGATGATGTGGTCATCCACAGCCCAGATTGGGAATCGCATCTGCCCCGAGTACAAGCAGTGGTAGATTCCCTTAGGGTAGCGGGTCTAACAGCCAACCTAAAAAGTGCGCCATAGGCCTGGAGGAAGCCAAATATCTGGTGTATGTTATTGGTCGGGGACTGATCAAGCCCCAGACCAACAAGATCGAGGCAATTCAAAAGTGGCCTCAACCGGTAAATAAAAAACAGGCTCAGGCCTACCAGGGAATTACAGGGTATTACAGGCGTTTCATACCCGGCTTTGCCACCATTGCCATCCCTCTGACCGGCTTGGCAAAGGGTAGAGGTTCAGGCATGGTTAAATGGAATCCTGAAGCCGAGAAGGCATTCCAGAAATTGAAGCAGGCCCTTTGTGTACAACCGGTGCCCGTAACTCCGTACTTCACAAAAAAGTTTGTTGTACAGACATATGCCTCTGAGGTGGGACTAGGTGCTGTTCTGTCCCAAATCAGAGACGGTTAGGAGCACCCGGTCGTCTACTTAAGCAGGAAGCTTAACAGGCATGAGAGGAACTATGCCATTGTGGAGAAGGAGTGCCTGGCTATCAAGTGGACCTTAGAGGCCCTGAAGTACTATCTGCTAGGAAGATCATTCTGGCTAATCACCGACCATGCCCCCCTGAAGTGGATGTGTAACAACAAGGAGAAAAATAGCTGGGTAACTAGGTGGTTCTTGGCCCTGCAGCCATTCAAGTTCACAGTGGAACACCGAGCGGGAAGGCTCCAAAATAACGCAGATGGCCTTTCCACTGTATGGTCGGGACAGTTGCTCCGCCCCAGGGGCTGTGAGGCGCGATAATGGACGGGCGATATTTGTCACCTCGCATGCGTGCATTTGGAGTGGACTAGTGAGAGTCCGACCTGGGTTTTGCCAGTCACCGTGGCAGAGCTGGTTCCGGCCCGGAGTTTCTGGTCCACCCAAACCCCTCTTCAGCTGCATTTAATGACCAGGAAGAGATAAGCCTTTTTGCTTATGTTTTGTGGGTGTCGGGGGGCTAGTCCCACACTGTATAGTGAGGAAGCTGTATTGTTTAGTTTAGCGCCGGACGGCAAGGACTTATTTTTATGTTTTAGAGAAAGAAGAAATGGCCCCTAAGCGGACTTTGAGACAGGTGGGGGAGGAATGGTAACAATCAGTAAAATAGTATAACAAATTTTATTGAGCACAATGTTAATATAAAATATAAAAGTTCATATTACATAGAACCATAAAAATAGCCTCAGTGATGTATGTACATGATGAGGCGAAAAAGCACCAGTATAGCTGGAAAAGCTGGAACAACAGACCAGGCTCCCATGTGAGAAGCCACGACAAAGGAATGGTTCACAGCTGACCAACGCGTTTCGGAATTTGCAAGTTTTTTCCTTCATCAGGGGGGAAATTCACTGTGCAGCATGTCAGACCAGGGAGCCTGCTCTGTTGTTCCAGCTTTTCCAGCTATACCGGTGCTTTTTTGCCTCATCATGTACATACATCACCGTGGCTATTTTTAATTCTATGGTTCTATGTCATATGAACTTTTATATTTTATATTAACATTGTACCCAATAAAATTTGTTATACTATTTTACTTATTGTTACCATTCCTCCCCCACCCGTCTCAAAGTCCCCTTATGTAAAACTGGTATGCGTGCAAACATTGTGGGGGGATTGAACTTCTCTTCATAATCCACATCATTTCACTTGCACTCCCTTCCTAACTAGTGAGCGTTGCACCTTATTAGCATTTACACAGGTCATTCATATAGACAATGACTGGACTACTAAAGAATTAAGGGGGGCTATATCTGCGATCAATGTACCCTTGGACCATAATGGGCCCGGGAGAAAGAACGAGCGAATTGAGTCCATTTTGAATTTAACCCAGGGAGCATTAGAGTTAAATATATTCCATTGTGCCAACTGCGTGAATATAGAGGCCAAATAGTAGTGCCACAGATCTGGAGGGCCCAGCCTGCCACCTGACCTGGAGGAGTACAGCACTGTTTTGGAGAATCTGGGGGGGGCGGGCGTTGGCCCAGATAAAATAATTTAAGTCTCTCTGGAATGCAAGTACAATTGTTCTGGAGATTTTGATTGGGAGGGCCCTAAACAAGTATAGCAGCTTAGGCAGAATAGTAATTTTCGCCGCAGTGACTGTACCTAGAAATGAGATAGGAAGGTTCTTCCAAGTGTTTAATGACTGTTTGAGTTTTCTCTCTTATAGGAGGATATTTTTTGGAAAAAAGTGTGTCCAAGGTTGGAGTAAGGTGGATACCCAGATACTGTAGAGAGGTCTCTGACCATAGAAAGTTAAAAGAATTTTTGAGTGTTTGAAATTGCTGATCTGGTATATTTTTGGGCATCCCTATTGATTTTGTAAGGTTGGTGGTCAGTCCTGACAAGGCTGAGAAATTAAGGGTACTGATTAAGTTAGGTAAGGAGATTGTTGGGTTTGTAACAAACAGTAGCATATCATCTGCATACATATTTATTTTATATTGTGACCTGCTTTGGGGTATCCTGAGATGTCTAGATTTTGTAAGATTGCAGCAACCAAGGGTTCCATAGCCAGGGCAAATAACAAGGGGGACAGTGGGCACCCTTGTCTGGTGCCTCTGCCTATCTTAAAAAATTATGAGTTGCAGCCTGGAGTGTGAATTCTGGTTTGTGGGTTAGTATACAGTGTCTTAAATGCTTGAAAGAATTCACCCTGAAATTCAAATCTCTGCAATATAGCTGATAGGTATTCCCAAGTGACACTATCAAATGCCTTGTGTATATCCAGGCTCAAAAGGAGTAGGGGGATTTAAGTCTATTGGCATCCTGTATGTTTGTGGCCAATCTAATGTTATCTGTGATCTGCCTGTCCAGGATAAAACCCGATTGGCAGGGGGATATTAGGGGCGAGATCACTGTTGCAAGTCGGTCAGCTAAAAGTCTACTAAATATTTTTAAATCATTATTGATGACTTAGATGGGACGGAAGTTCGCTGGTTCCGAGTGGTCTTTCCCTGGTTTTGGAATCAATGACATGCTGGCTAGCAACATCTCATCCGGAAAATGGCCCCCACCTAAAATGTGATTAAATAGGGAGGTCATTTTCAGAGCCAATTGGTCCACAAATTGCTTATAATACATGGCAGAGAAACCATCTGGGCCTGGTGCTGTACCTGTTTTAGTTGACTTTATAATATTTTTTATCTCCTCCTCTCTACAGGGTTCATTCAATGATTCTTGTTGGGACGTGGATAGTGTAGGGAGAGAGATACCTGCCAGCCATGTATAGGATCCTTGATTGATATATGAGGATGGCGGGGAGAGTAGATTGGCATAAAAGTTCCGAAATATCTTTGTGATATCTGAGGAGTGGGATACTGTATGTCCCGATGTATCTCTAAGTTTGTATATGAGCTGGTTTCAATGTCTGGTTGAGCTTCCTGGCAAACATTGCTGTTTATGAGTTGGTTTGAAGGAATAATTTGGCTTTGGACCATCGCAGGGACTTTTCTGTTCTAAAGGAGTTAAGGTGTCAAGTTCAAGTTTCTTTGCCTGAATGTCAGAAAGCGTCTTAGGATCTTGGGTATGGTGGTGTGTTTTATATAATTTTTCTAACTCCTGTGTTAGAGTTAGGATGGGGCAGATTGTTAATTTAACTGATAAAGTCATGAGGATCAGCTCAGTTACTTTACATTATATGTCATTTAAACTAAACCCATGTGTATCTCAAGATATTGGGTGGTGGAGGCACACAGGGCTAAAGTATCTGTAAAAAGGTGGAATAACACCGCGTCCCCAGTCACCTCACACCAATCAGTGCAAATGGGGCACCCGGCAATTCAGGGGAATATCCGCATATGCTAGCCCACAGACCTCCTAAGCTGCCGTTATGTATAGGGATAACCAGCTGTAAATGTACATCTAACTAATGTGACTCCTCTAGTCACCACCAGAGTGTATCACAGCGCTTGTTACTACACACGCCGGGTCGATCCTTGGAGCGGTGAGTAGTCAGCTTTTGTGATTGAAATTTCAGCTGATTTTACTTGCGATTATACATGTGTTGTTTGTAAGTGCAATTTTTAAAGGGGGTTGGCAATAAAGAAGTTTGCAGTATTACACTATGTAGAGTCTCTCTCTTATGACCGAGTGACCGGATCTGGGAGTTGATCGTGAGGTACAGAAGCGGGTTGGATTCACTCTAGAGTCGGGTACTATGCCAGAAGCACGGGTGTCAGATGTTTGATACAGGCTTTTAATTCACATAATTCTGGTAAGCAGATTGTGGATTTGGGTGCCGCACTTGGTGAAAAATATCCCTTCTTTGGTGACTGGTATCCATGATCTCCCGCATACTGTCCCCACTGCAAGACTGGTGTATTTCTGGGACTTCTTTTACCCCTTCTTAATGGACTAGTTGATGGACCTTTATAAGCGCTGTGATACACTCTGGTGGTAACTAGAGGAGTCACATTAGTTAGATGTACATTTACAGAGGGCTAAATTATCGCTTGTCACTGTAGCAATGAGACTTTTATTTATGATGTCTGTAAAGTTAAAGTGTACTGATATAGCTGGAATTGGATTGCATACCTTTTATGTTGTCATGATACATATTTGTTATCAATAAAATTATTTTTTGAGAAAAAAAAGATGGCCTAGGCTATAAGAAGATTGCCAGGACCCTGAAACTGAGCTGCAGCATTGTGGTCAAGACCATACAGCGGTTTAACAGGACAGGTTACACTCAGAACAGGCCTCACCATGGTCGACCAAAGAAGTTGAGTGCATTTGCTCAGCCTCATATCCAGAGGTTGTCTTTGGGAAATAGACAGATGATTGCTGCTAGCATTGCTGCAGAGGTTGAAGGGTTGGAGGTCAGCCTATCATTGCTCAGACCATACGCCACACACTGCATCAAATTGGTCTGCATGGCTGTCATCCTAGAACGAAGCGTCTTCTAAAGTTGATGCAGAAGAAAGCCTGCAAACAGTTTACTGAAGACAAGCAGACTAAGGACATGGATTACTGGAACCATATCCTGTGGTCTGATGAGACCAAGATAAACGTATTTGGTTCAGATGGTGTCAAACATGTGTGGCGGCAACCAGGTAAGGAGTACAAAGACCAGTGTGTCTTGCCTAGCCTACAGTCAAGCATGGTGGTGGGGGTGTCATGGTCTGGAGCTACATGAGTGCTGCCAGCACTGGGGAGCTACAGTTCATTGAGGGAACCATGAATGCCAACATGTACTGTGACATACTGAAGCAGAGCATGATCCCTTTCCTTTGGAGACTGGGATGCAGGGCTGTATTCCAACATGATAACGACCCCAAACACACCTCCAAGACGACCACTGCCTTGGTAAAGAAGCTGAGGGTAAAGGTGATGGACTGGTCAAGCATGTCTCCAGACCTAAACCCTATTGAGAATCTACGGGGCATCCTTAAATGAATGGTGGAGGAGCACAAGGTCTCTACCATCCACCAGCTCCGTCATGGAGGAGTGGAAGAGGACTCCAGTGGCAACCTGTGAAGCTCTGGTGAACTCCATGCCCAAGAGGGTTAAGGCAGTGCTGGAAAATAATGGTGGCCACACAAACTATTGACACTTTGGGCCCAATTTGGGCAGTTTCACTTAGGGGTGTACTCACTTTTGTTGCCAGCGGTTTAAACATTAATGGCTGTGTCTTGAGTTATTTTGAGGGGACAGCAAATTTACACTGTTATACAAGCTGTAGAGTCACTACTTTACATTGTAGCAAAGCGTCATTTCTTTAGTGTTGTGACATGAAAAGATAATAAATATTCACAAAAATGTGAGGGGTGTACTCACTTTTGTGAGATACTGTACATAAATTAGCAGGCACCAGCTTTGGAGCCTTTGGTTGCTAGAGCCAGGCAATCCTCCTTGTGAAGCACTATTTTTTCATGTCGAAGAAAATGGACTCCTGAATTTCAGTTTTATTTTGTGGACTTCTTGGTCTGTGAGTTTGGGAGGATTAACTATGACATGTCTCAGGCAAAAATGTGCCAGTTTCCTCTCTTTTGTGAATGAAGGCAGCAATGGGAATCCAGCAGTGGGCTGATTACACAATGATTTTATTATTTTCTTGCTCCCTTGTTCTTTGCCTTATGACTTGAGATTGTGTTTTGATAGTCATTAAATATTCAGATATTTATACAGCATTTGTTGCTTCATCTCAATGTATGCTGGACTTTTAGCCCGTCAGTGTTTTGTCAAAAATGTGCAGATTTTAAATGATAAAAAATGATAGTTGCCCATATACTCTTGAAAAATCTTTGAATAAAGAGTTATTTGAACTAAAAAAAGATTGTCCTTCTTTTAGTCACAACTGCCTCTAAATAAACTAATGCTAAAGCCTGAAAAACTTCTAGACTCTGCCTTACGGAAGCTAAAAACAGAATCCCCCCAAGCCAGAATTCATGAAAAAATTGAGACCGCACTCCAGAATTTCTTGATATATACAAAGATATGGCAACCCTGGATAGATAACTATTTCCCACCAGGCTTTGATTCATCGCTTCTAGAGCCCTGATAGTACCTTATGCCATAAATCAATATTAGCCCAACTAACTTCTGGTCACCATTTAGAACTGCTGATTTCCCTCCCATCCTTCCCCACCTAATC
This sequence comes from Glandirana rugosa, assembly GCA_018402905.1. NCBI lineage: Eukaryota > Metazoa > Chordata > Amphibia > Anura > Ranidae > Glandirana > Glandirana rugosa. The sequence continues at coordinate 381,550 of BLSH010157057.1, read as the reverse complement.
TCTCCTGTACCAAAACTATATTTTATTCCCCCTTTCATTCTGCTCACCTAATGTTAAAATATTATGCATGTCAATAGCTACTGTAAGCCTGGTAGACTGGGTCACTTGCTCTGCACATGGGTTACCTTTACACAGGTACACTGGAACAAATAAATTGGACTTCACACGTGCACGAGCTAAACTCTTCTTTTTCCGTACTTCTGCACAGGCTATCCCACCTGCCACATGTACACACTGTCAGGAATCATGAATCAGACAGACAGAAAATGCAGTAGAAATGACGCATTTTAATAAAATGGTAAAAATGATACAGAACAATAAACATAGTCAAAACATAGCCAGGGATCGGAAGCCAAAGCACATAGTTAGAGAAGCCAGTAAATCAGGAAACCAGAGATTAGGAACCAGAAGGGACATCAGTGGGGCAAAGTCAGGAACACAGCAGAGAACCTCCAGATATGTTTGACCAAGGCGAAGGCACGAAAGGAATGAACAAGGCAATTTAAATAGCCCCAAGGGGCTGAGGGCGGAACTGACGAGCAGGAAATGATCACCGGGTGAGTCACTGTGGAACGATGAGTGCTGACAATTATTCCGACAGCTGAGCAGCCTGAGCACAGAGAAGGGAGCTGCTGAGAGCCCAGCCCTGACAGTACCCCCTCCTCAGAGGAGCACCAGGTTTGAGGGGGAAATATCTATGGAAAGCACAGAGGAGGACAGGAGCAGGTAAGTCCAAGGATGAGACCCAAGAGCGTTCCTCCGGACCCTACCTTTTCCAATGAACCAGGTACTGTATGCGCCCACGGAACCCACGGGAGTCAACAATGGATTGTATTTAATACTCCTCATGGTTCTCAACCTGAACTGGGTGAGGACATGGTATCAAGGTGGTGAAGCGGTTGCACACCAAAGGTTTAATAAGGAAACATCGAACACATCGGAAATACGCATGTTGGAAGGAAGGTCTAATGCGTAGGCCATGGGTTGATCCTACAGAAAATACGGAAAGGCCCAATATACCATGGTGCCAGTTTCAGTGGGGGAACACAGAGTCGGAGGTAACGAGATGACAGCCAGACCCTGTCCCCAACTTGGTAGGAAGGCACAGGTAGGCGTCGGTGGTCAGCATGGAGTCTGTACCTATCACTGGCATGTCGCAAGGACTCTTGGGCCTGCACCCAATTGGAACGGAGATGCTCGTCTAATGCAGGAATTCTTTGAGGAACATATGTGTCAGGCAACATGGATGGCTGGTAACCATAATTCACCATAAACGGAGACAATCGTTTAGCGGCATTGGTGGCACTATTGTGAGCAAACTCCCCCCCAAGGTAAGAAGTCTGACCAGTTGTTATGGTGGTCAGAAATATAGCAACATAGAAACTGCTCCAAGGTTTGG
>BLSH010157057.1:366534-380141 GCA_018402905.1 Glandirana rugosa | reverse complement strand
CATGGTATCAAGGTGGTGAAGCGGTTGCACACCAAAGGTTTAATAAGGAAACATCGAACACATCGGAAATACGCATGTTGGAAGGAAGGTCTAATGCGTAGGCCATGGGTTGATCCTACAGAAAATACGGAAAGGCCCAATATACCATGGTGCCAGTTTCAGTGGGGGAACACAGAGTCGGAGGTAACGAGATGACAGCCAGACCCTGTCCCCAACTTGGTAGGAAGGCACAGGTAGGCGTCGGTGGTCAGCATGGAGTCTGTACCTATCACTGGCATGTCGCAAGGACTCTTGGGCCTGCACCCAATTGGAACGGAGATGCTCGTCTAATGCAGGAATTCTTTGAGGAACATATGTGTCAGGCAACATGGATGGCTGGTAACCATAATTCACCATAAACGGAGACAATCGTTTAGCGGCATTGGTGGCACTATTGTGAGCAAACTCCCCCCCCCCCCAAGGTAAGAAGTCTGACCAGTTGTTATGGTGATCAGAAATATAGCAACATAGAAACTGCTCCAAGGTTTGGTTGGCTTGTTCTGCTGCCCCATTAGACTGAGGGTGATGTGTAGAGGAGAAGGAAAGCTGACTTTCCAACTGTGCACAAAAGGCTCTCCAAAACCTGAAGACAAACTGGCTATCCCTGTCCGGGATAATAACCTTGGGTAGCCCATGTAACCAAAAGATCTCCCGAGTGAAAATGGATGCCTGTTCTTTGGATGTAGGTCACTTCTTAAGTGGACTACATTGGGGCATCTTATAGAACCGGTCAACCACCATAAGAATAACTGTGCAGCCCTGGGAGTTGGGTAACTCCACAATAAAATCCATGGACAAGAGGATCCAAAGCCTCTCTCCATTGGGTATGCATTGTAGGAGGCCCACTGGAAGGTGTTGTGGTGTTTTACTCTGAGCACACATGGAACAAGCAGCTATGAAGTTACAAAAGCGTGGAGACTAGGCCACTAGAATTGTTGAGCAATAGACCAGATGAGCTGATTCTTCCCTGGGTGACTAGCTGCCTTGGGAGAATGGTAAGTCTGGAGCAAAGCAGTGCGGAGATTCTCGGGGACAAAGCAGCAGTCACAAGGTTTTTCAGGAGGAGAATGGATCTGAGCAGCAAGAATTATGTCACCCAAAGGTGAAGTGAGACTAATGCGAATGGAGGCAACAATGCAATCTGGTGGTATCACAGGAGTAAGAACCGACTCCATCTTGGAGGAAGAGGAAAACTATTGTGACAATGTATCAGCCCTTACATTCTTAGCGCCGGGTAAGAATGAGACTATGTAATTAAAGCTTGACAGAAGAAGAGCCCATCGTGCCCTTCTGGGATATAAACGTTTATTCTCAGGCATGAATGTGACATTCTTATGGTAGTCAAAATGAGGACCGACACTGTGGTACCCTCAAGGAGATGCCTCCATTCTTAACCTCCCTGGCGGTATGACTGAGTCTGGAATTTATTGCTGAAAGCGGTAATGGTTTTCTGCATGGAGATATGGCGTTATGTACTAAAGGCCTGCAATGGTTAGTAATTACTTACTTAAAACCTCCCTGGCGGTATGATTATGTCAGATTTTTGGTGCTGAAAGGGGTACAATTATTTTGCATGAAAATTTGGCGTTTTATATTGTAGGCCTGTAATTCTTAGCAATAACTCCCTTAAATCTGTCCAAACAAGAGTCTAGTAGACATCCCGGGTATGAAAAAGTTTGAAAAATGAAATCATAAATTATAATATAATAAATAACTAAAAATAATTATCAAAAATAATAATATAATAGTAATAAAATGTATTCAATAATGTAATCAAACCAAAAACGCAGAAATTTGCTCATTTGCAGAATTGTCGCTGTCGTCACTTTTAGTGTCTGATGATACATTTTCCCAAAAATCAGTATCACTCAATTCTGCAAATGATTCTTATTTACTATCGGTGTTTTCTAGCTGGTCAAAAACCACTTTTGACGCAAAGGGACACTTTTTGGTTGCTATGGACATTCTCATGTTTTCAGGCAGAAAGAATGACATTTATTATATAAAAGTGCATGCAGGGCTCTGGGCAAAGCACTAGGGACAAAGGGGATGTGAAATGACTTCATACAGTAATGTAATCTATAAGATTACAGTGTACTGTATGTGCTGTGTGTGTTTCACTTTTTGAATTTCCCGCCGGTCTCCGTCCCCGTGCGACGCGACGCTCGCAGGGAACGGAGCGCGGCACACAGGAGTCATCTGGCGGCGGACAGACACGCTGACACCGCGGGAGGACATCGCTGGATCCAGGGGACAAGGTGAGTAACATTGCCTGGATCCAGCGATGCAATTCCGAGTGTGGCTCGGGGTTACCGCTCTTGGTACTGAAAATCCACCCCGAACCACACTCGGGAATACCGCCAGGGAGGTTAAAGAGCTAAAATAATAGCTAGCAATTCTCTGTCCCCTATCTCGTAATTGCATTCTGCACGAGACAATTTCTTAGAAAAGTAGCCACACGGATGCATAGCGCACTCAGAGGTAGGACGTTGAGACAGAAGGGCGCCTACTCCAGTCTCAGATGCATCAACCTCAAGAATGAAGGGTAACGTAGGATCAGGATGAGCCAGCACAGGAGCTGAAACAAAGGCAGCCTTGAGAGACTCAAAGGCTTTAATGGAATTCGGAGACCAATTCTATGGATTACCGTCCTTTCTGGTCATATCAGTCAGGGGTTTGACCGGAGAGGTTACGAATACATTTCTGATAATAATTGGTAATGCCAAGAAAACGTTGCAGCAGACGTAGACCTATGGGTCGAGGCCACTGTAGAACTGCAGATAGTTTCTCTGGGTCCATTGAAAAACGGGCAGTGGAAATTACATAACCCAGATTGTAACCTGTTCACGATGGAACTCGCACTTAATCTTACAATATGGGTTATTATCTCTCAACCCCTGTAGTACACGGGAGACATCTGTGTGGTGGCTCTCTAGGCATTTTTAATATATGAGAATATAGTCGAGATAAACCACCACACATTGCTGCAACATATCTTGGAGGACATCGTTAATGAATTCCTTAAAAAACTGCAGGGGCGTTGCAGAGACCAAACGGCATTATGAGGTATTCGTAATGTCCTGTCCTGGTATTAAACACAGACCAATTTTCAGCTTTCAATACTCTCATATTTTGAATAACAATTACTCATTCATACTACACTGTACCCATATGAAATTTGTGTCTTTTTTTCACACAAATAGAACTTTCTTTTGGTGATATTTAATCACCATAGGGGTTTTTATTTTTTGCGCTATAAATGGAAAAAGATCAAAAATTTTGTAAAAAATGCATTTTTCTTTGTTTCTGTTATAAAATGTTGCAAATTACGGTAGTAATTTTTCTTCATAAATTTTGGCCAAAATTTATACTGCTACATATCTTTGGTAAAAATAACCCAAATAAGTGTATATTATTTGATCTTTGTGAAAGTTATAGAGTCTACATTCTATGGTGCAAATCACTGAAAATTGATCACACCTGATGTACCTGATGCACACCTCTCACTTCTTGAGACCCTAACAAGCCAGGAAAGTACAAATACCCCCCAAATTACCCCTTTTTAGAAAATCGACATTCCAAAGTATTTAGTAAGAGGCATGGCGGGTTTTTTGAAGTTGTAATTTTTTCCCACAATTCTTTGCAAAATTAAGATTTTTTTCTGGGTTTTTTTTCACAAAGTTGTCATATTAACAGATTATTTCTCACACCCAGCATATGCATACCACAAATTACACCCCAAAATACATTCTACTACTCCTCCTGAGTATGGTGATACCACATTTGTGACGCTTTTACACAGCTTGGCCACATACAGAGGTCCAACATGCAGGGAGCACCATCAGGTGCTTTAGAGGCAATGAGAAAAAGCAGCCACGAGGGCCTCATTGTTCCAAGCAACCTCTGCTGACAGAGTACGGAATCCAATGGCATAATCAGCAACTGTTCTCGTACTCTGTTAGATGGAAATGAGACTCTGGGCAGCAGAAGTGGAGCGTGCAGGAATGTCAAATACGCTTTTAAAGGAAGCCACAAACTCAGGGTAACTCAGGACAATGGGTTTTTGTGTCTCCCATAGAGGGTTGCCCAGGCCAAGGCTCTATCAGAAAGCAAAGAAATAATGAATCCTATTTTGCTTCTGTCCATGGGGAATGCCTGGGGCAGCATCTCAAAGTATATCCCAACTTGGTTGAGAAACCCTCTGCATTGAAATGGATCGCCCCCAAATCGCTGGGGAAGCGGAGCGTAACCAGACAAACCTCCTACAGAAGTAATATTTGAAGCAGGTGCCTGCACAGAGACTGGAGCAGCAGCAGGGATGGCCTGCAGCACAGGTTGTACTGGAACAGCCACAGTTGGAGGATACAGATGAAAGGAATCAGGAGCGTCTGTATTGCTATGGCAAACTGATCCATGCAGTGGTCCTGCTCATCCAATCTGGAAAAAATATTACCACTAGGTGGATTGCCTGCATCTTCTCAAATCATAGCCTTCACCTACTATCAGGAACCATGAATCAGACTGAGACAGAAAATGTAGTAAAAGTCTAACTAATAGAAAAGACTAATAAAATAGTAAAAATGATACCGAACAGTAAACATAGTCAAAACATAGCCAGGGATCGGAAGCCAAAGCAGATAGTCAGACAAGCCAGTAAATCAGGAAACCAGAGGTCAGCACAGTCGGAGGCAGCAGAACAGGTTCAGGAACCAGAAGAGACGTCAGCCGGGCAAAGTCTTTAACAGGAACACGGCAGAGAATCTCCAGATATGTTTGACCAAGATGAAGGCACGAAAGGAATGAACAAGGCAATTTAAATAACCATAAGGGGCTGGCTGAAGGCTGGACTGATGAGCAGGAAATGATCACCAGATGAGCCACTGTGGAACAATGAGTGCTGACAATTATCCGACAGCTGAGCAGCCTGAGCACAGAGAAGGGAGCTGCTGAGAGCCCAGCCCTGACACACACTTACAACCGGCTGCATATAAAACTTTCATTACCCATGGTAAGCACTTGTTTTCTGTACCGCAATAACTCTTGTACTGCTGTCTTCATACCCTAATGTGCTTTAACTGTCCCAGACTATGTGTGCCGGTTACTTGCAATACGCCCCTTGAATAACTTCAGACAATGACAAAGTTCCAAAAACTTTACTGGAAACTGTTAACATAACAGTTCCAAAACAAATTACACAGTCTTATCCCTAAGCTAATCCCTAACTCAGGCTTGTGCTGCCCCAGCGTACCTGCCTAGGCAAGAGTCCATACAAATCAGAGTCCAGAGAGGCAGATTTCCAGAACTGGTATCTTCAGGGAGGGCTGCAGGTTCCAGCAATCTCCCTTCTCCCTTCTCTGTAAGCAGCTGGAGATTACATGCTGTGGCTTGTCTCTGCTTTTTCTTCCCATGCAGACTGTGAGACTGGACAGAGCCCTCTCCCCTTTTATTATCAGCACAAGGAGAGAGGCAGACCTCAGCAAAAAAATACTGGAAACCAGGTTAACTGTTTCCCTCTCGGCTGTAGCAGGAGCTATCTCACTAACCAACATTTCAACCTGCTTACATGCAGGCATAAACCATTACATCACAAATATGTGTATCGTTATGCAAGAATTGTACAAGAATATGTATGTAAAAAAAAAAACATAATGCAAACAAAACAACTGCCATTATATATTGTTAATATTGCATGATTGAAAATGTAAACTACCAATGCTTCTAAATAAAAACATTGAACAAGGAAAATGATTGTTGAAATATATGATGTTGCAAAGTATCCTTCTCTGAGTGCACTGTTGGTAATTATGTGAGGTGGAGAGCCAGGCTAATGCGTAACTTTTATATTGTTTTACTAAGCAGTTAAAGTAAGCAAGGTTCCATACATTCAGCCACTCTTCAGGTGTCTGGACAGTAGCTTGGTAACATAACACAAATGGGGTTACAACTAATTTTTTAGAGAGGGGGAATTTTGAGAGACCTGTGTCCTGGCCTACTGAGCTAAAATCCAGACATCCCCAAACAAAGGGCACACCCTTTGTCTTGCTTCCTATGGAGGGAGAAGCCCTAAGGCTTCTGCCCCAGTATCAGAAGCATCCATCTAGTACTATAGGCTACTTTTTTCTGGCTTAATTCCAGGTTTGGAATTTGACGCACTTCCAACCCCCCATCCCCCTCCACCTCATCCAATCAGAGAATGCTTTGCATTCATTCAGAAAATGCTAAGCATTCTCTGAATGGTGCCTGTGTCCAGCGGCCGACCTCCTGTATTCAGAATGCAGCTGGGCAGCCACTTGTCACAAGACCAAGAGCAAGTGAAGACCACTGGAGTAGTGGTGTCTACTACAGTGATTGCCAACTTCCAGTGGCATCAGCCAGGTATGATATATTTGTCCAAGGTGGATCACTAACTATGTATAAAATATCCATACCTTGAATTACTCTTTAAAGGTATTTGAAAAAGGCAAGGAGACAAAAGAGAGATTGGGTATTAAATCAAAAAACAGAAATGTATTATGTTGCAGCGTACCAATTCTTAGATAATGGTGACTGTATATTATGTTGCAGCTTACTGATTCTTAGGTGTGGTAGGCTGGTAGCTGTTTTCAAATAGAAAAGCTAGCCATCTTCCCCAACTGTCCCCGTGAATGAAATATCCAATAAAATAAAATTGTACAATAACAGCCAACTGTGATGAAAGTCCTTATCAATAACGAACACCGTTTGCCATTTAGACCTCTCTTCCTTAGCTGAAGCATCAGCTCAGGTATGGGTAGACAGGCTCAGTACTTCTAACTTTTCAGCTGTTCAGCTTATAGAGGTATAAGAAAGAAAATAAATGGAGAGGAGGAGTGATTCACCCATTCACCTCAAATGTGTGGATGGGGGAATCTGCTCTTTTTTTTTTTAACCCACTGGTTGAATGGACAAAAATGAATCGTGTATGGCCTGCCAGGTTTACAGTCACCCAATAAAAGTGCCCAACATCTTCAAATCAGCCCGAGTCTCATGATCTGGTATTCATTAAATGTTGTGCCTTTTAGATAGTTTAAAGCAGTGGTTCTCAATTCCGGTCCTCGGGCCCCCCCAACAGGCCAGATTTTAAGTATTACCTTGGGGAGATGCAGACTAGAATACTGCAATCACTGAGCAGCAAATGATATCACCTGTGATGTATTTCAGTTATCCTGCAAACCTGGCCTGTTGGGGGCCCGAGGACCGGAGTTGAGAACCACTGGTTTAAAGGAACCTGTCACTGTCCATTCAGTGCAAAGTGATGTCTTCTCTTAATACAACCACCCCTCCCAAAATTGAACATTCTTGTTGCCCTCCAGGTATAGGGGAGCATTAGGGTTGCCATCTGTCTGGGATTCACCCAGACAGTCCGGGTTTTGAATCATGTGTCTGGGTTTCAGCCTGCCTCATACCTAGGCACATTATTCACAATGGTCTGTGGCTGGGAAGCTTCACACTGCAGCTCTCAAAGTGCCGACAAAACAAAATGCTGAACTTTACAGACGCTCCCTTGATAACTGCCTCCCATATAGGAATTGTGGGCAGGGAAAGTCAAATTGCTTCAGCCGCGAGGAACTGCATGGAAGGATACTGTATTCCAATAGGCCCCCTCCTGCAGGGTGGGGGATAGGGCAAAGCAGGTGGTTCCATTGTACAGAGTTGTTGCGGTGGCTATCTGCGGTTCTCATGGCATGTGCGGAGAGGATGATACTGCACGCTGCCACTAACTCCTAATATTAAAGATGCTTCAGATTGCTGCTCACATCCTAATGTGTTCACACATCCAACAACTAAATATATAAAGATTAATACGTTTGCACTACACTTTAACCACACATAGAAACATATTTTAAATAAATTACATTAAAAAGTAGTAATTGAATACACAATCCTGGTGCTTCAAATCTATAAATCCCAATAAAAATATACTCCAAAATATTACAACATATGTTGAAATATTATAAATGAACTGCATAAAAAATGGTAACTGAATCCACAATATTAGTGTTGCAAATCTAGTGATTAGAATGTACCAATAAAATGTGCTCCAACATGTTAAATACATACAGTATACCAATGTTATAAATTACATAATTAACATCCAATAGAATTAAATCCACAATCTCTTTTGGATGTTCTTTATGTAATTTACAACATTGGTATATGCATTCAACATGTTGGAACACATTTTCTATTTTGGAGTATATTTTTATTGGTATATATAGATTTGCAGCACCAGGGTTGTGTATTCAATTACCACTTTTTTATGTAATTTATTTAATAAAATATCTGATTCTACATGTGGTTAAAGGGTAGCACAACACCGTTAATCTTTATAAACTCGTGGCATTGCTGCAGACTGCTGACCAACCTCCAAATTTATGGTGTCTTAGACAACTGGATAAATATTTGCATAATCAATTATTTATTGTGCAAAAAATGAAAATTGCTGGTAGAAATGGCTGATTATCCAGCTAAAGACAGACTGTGGGCTGTACATAGACGTTGGAGCACCCTCACGGAGGTTAAAGCACCCCCATAGATGATAAAGCATCCAATGGATGCTAGAGTGACCCATAGACATTAGAGCATCCCATAGACAAAGCAACCCATGGAGGTTAGTGTGCCCCATAAACTTTAGAGCAACCCATGGATGCTACAGTGACCCAATAGACAGAGTACCCCATGGAGGTTAGAGTGCCCCATAAGCAGAGTACCCCATGGGTATTAGAGTGACCAATGAAGGTTAGACTGCCCCAATAAACTGAGTAACCCATGGATATTAGAGTGACTCAAGAAGGTTGAATTATGTGTCTGGGGTTCAGTCCGGCTGTGGCTCCCCAAGTAACTGAGATAGTAACACACAAATTTGTTTTCATCTGTTAAATCAATTTGGCCACACCCACTGTTCACACACACGCCACATTACTACTCTTTAGGTGCCCCAGGTCTTTTACAATCCTATAGTGTATACTACAAAAAAATTGCCATGCACCACTAAAGTGTTCAGGTTTGGCATGACGAAAAGGTGACAACCCTAGGGGAGCATGTAACCTTCTCCCAGACATAACCAATCGCCAGGCTCTACACAGAGGAAACCAGGGTGGCAGGGGAACAAGGAAGATGTCACGTACCTGGTGATGGAGTCCGGCGTATGCAGGGGTAACCTCTCTTGCAACCCTGATTCGCGAACCCCTGGTAGAGCAGACAAGAGGTTTGGGAGTGAAGATGGCACAAGGGTTGAACTGGTGACAATTGAAGTAGATCCTCCAGTCTCGTGCTAATTGGTAGAGTGGTGGTACAGGCTGGGTCGGCAACGGGCTGGCGGTGCAGTACAAGGGAGCAGGCAGAAGAGTAGTCGGGCACAGGCAGAGTTAGTTAACGGCAGGCAGCTGAGGTACAAGGGAGCAAGCAGAAGAGTGGTTGTGGAAGCCGAGGTCAGTTCAGGCAGAGATCAGAGCAGGGTCAAGGCAAGCTGGGTCACAGAAGCAGATAATCAGGTAACCAGATGGTTCAGGAACTCACACAAATGCTGTAGAACAGACAGCACTGGTTGCAGGGTGCTGTCCGCTTAAATGGGCCGTTTGGGCGCCAATGCCGGTGCACGCAAACGCACACGCAAGCGCACACAGGCATGCGCACACTCTATATACTTCCGCACACAGGCTTCCCGACCCAAATTCCAGGGGCAACGGTTGTTTCCTGACAGAGGTGAAGCTTTAGATCAAATACCAGGCAACATTATTGAGATGTCTTCTGGCAGAAGATCTTCACTATGTAGCTCACAGTTGAGTCCTGCTCCTTCTGCGAATGTGTGCCACAATCATAGTTCATTCCAGTACATTCCAGTAGAGCATAGGTGTGCTCAGCCTATTGCATTAGGGTGTGCACCACAAGAGATAAGTGTGAGTAGTTTATTTTTTTTTTTACACTTTTTTTTTTTACAATGTTATAATTTATAATTTTTTTACAATTTTTTTTAGAAGTCCTGCTGGGGGGTTTTGGTGAGATGTCAGGGGCCTAACCAGACCCCTGGTGTTTCACTTTTGAGACAGAGAAAGAGACTGAGGACAGAGATTCCCCAGGCCCTTTCTCTGTAGCCAGGCAGCAGGGGGAAACTGCACAGTGCAGGGTGATTAGGGTGTGCCCAGGTACACCTGCCACCCAACGTGTGCACGCCTATGCAGTAGAGAGATTGTAATCTGCTTGTCACAGATGTCTTCTTGAAATGAATAGAGATTGTAAGGTGAATGCATGGGAGCATGACCTGACAGTGAAGACTTTTGAAAGGAGGCTGTGTAGTTGTCAGCTGGCCACACAGCACAGTTCTTGATAGAGTAGAGATAGGTATGTGTGCCTTGTTAGGGCTGCAGTGGAAGAATACTAGAGACCACTACGAGTGGACTTACACTTTGAGAGACCCTGCGTGTTCAAGTAGAAGGTTGGTTTCTCTGTTTGTATTCAAATGCAAAGCCAGTTATTTGAATGATTAAAAAGTGAATTTATTTTCAATACAGTTAATTAATAGCCACCTCCCAGAAGATATGCATTAGAACCTGAATCAGTACTACATTTCCAACAAGGAACTTGAGAATACATTTTGCTGAGGGCTACTAGTGTTCAGAACAACTTCTGTCCTGTGTTGACAATGCCAGATAAAATCCCTGGCCAAATTTAACTCATTGTTTACTTTTCCTTTCATTAGCAAATACCATCTTTATTTTTCAGTATACTAAAAGAAAATAAATCTGGATATCTCAAAGGGGCATTAAACACAAAACCAAAAATGTAATATATTGCAGCTTACCAATGATTAGATGTGGTGGCTGCATTCGTTTTATTTTTTAGGCTTTTTTCCCTCTGTTTTTACCTGATGACCAGTAACACACCTCCTGTATTAGAGTGCCCCCACTCTGGATGAAGGAGCATAGAAGGCACCTTTGGACAGTGGCATTGTCAGTCTGGGGGGAGAGGAGTGTTAGATGGACTAGCAAATTTATAGTAGATACACTAACAAACTGATGCCAGACTCCAGCTTACACTGCAGTTACAGTAAGATTTTTGTATCTTTTTGATAAAGATTTTACATAAATAAATACAAGCTGATCATTGTAAGCGCCCCTGTCAGTGGTAAATGGTTTGTCTCCACACTCTTAACTAACAAATTTGCAGGACAGCTTGCGCTGTTGAAAAACAACAAATTTACTGTCTGGATCACCAGATAAAAAAAAACAGAAAGCCTGAAAAATGAATTGAATGAAGCCATCACATCTAGGAATTGGTAAGCTGCAATAAAATAAATATTTGCTTTTGAGTTTAATACAGTTTAATAGCACAAAGAGGAACAAAGGCAGTGGGGGTCATTTACTATAGCGCTGCCGCAAAATAGCGGCAAAATTGCCGCAAAATAGCTGTAAAATTACTGCGATTCGCGGTAAATAGCGCTAAACCGGTATTCACAATAGCGCTGGGCGGTAAAAAACGGCCAAAATGGAATTCACTAAAGCTCCCAGGTCACAGATGACGACCAACTCCTTACTCCAGCCCAGACCTGGAGTTGTGCAAATAGAAATAATGTTTGGAGCATAATCTGATCCCCTAAATTGCGCTAAAATATGCGGTATATTGTTTAAAGATAATCTGCTTTTAAACTGTGTGAAAAAGTGATTTCTACACTGAAATATCTTAAAAAGTCTGAGAAGAGATAAATAACCCGTCTCCTTACTCCAAGGCACAGAGCACAGCTGAGCACAACTGAGCATGCTCAGACACAAAACAACTCTCAAAATAACTCTCATGGAGTAATTCCTTGAGCAGTTAGTAAATACCAAAATGAGTGTTATTTTACACACATTTTTTGGGAGTGAAGAGGAGAGTTATTTTGCCAAGTGCAAGTTTCTGCCATTCATTTTAACGGTACAATTGTTACTTTATCAAATAAATCCATTCCATGTTGAAAATAAATGTATCTTTCTCTCAAAGAAATTCTCCTGGCAACAATGTTGCACATTTGATAATCTATTTTGTTTTTAAGAATGCTGGAATGTGAAATATCTTCACGTTTTGTAAATATATATATTTTTTTCTTGGTCAATTTCACTTTGCTGCTGTCCATGTCACAAAAATATTTCCCTAAACTCACACAGATGTCTTTACAAACCACAAACAATACCATTGCTTATGGAAAATTTAATTTTTTATTTTTTTATTTTTTTTTAGAAAAAACTTCAAATAGCACTGAAGAAATACATAAGAATACATCCGAACTTGTCATGTTGTTCAAACACAAACAATGCCATTGCTTATGCAAATGTCAAATTAGTGTAATTTATTAATTTAATTCAATGATGAAAAATTGAAATAGATAACCTGAAGCAGATATCCTCACACCTATCATTCCATCACCTATATGTCCACAGAAATGCAGGATGTGTGTAGATAAGCAGGCTATGCAGCTTTGCAGTGGGTCTGAAGGTAGCTCAGCTGATTAGCATTGGTTGTTGCTTGGGTTTGAATCCCACTCAAGCCCCGTCCTGTTGTAATTTCTACTTATGTTGTTCACCCACATTTTTCACCCTGGCAGCACTGAGTTTCTGGGTTACAATTGTGAACATGCTATTTAATTTCGAGAAATACTCTCATTTCCCTATGTTGTTAAAAATAACTTGGGAATACTGGCCTAACTTCTCTTTCGGTCAAAATGTTGTATTTTTGGGTAGGAGGGTTACACCACCATTGCAAATCTTCCCAGATACACTATCTAGGCCAAAGTAGTGGGACAGCTGCCTTTACACACACATGAACATTAATGGCAGCCCAGTCTTAGTCCATTGTGTGAAAATAGGATTTGGCACCCCCTTTGCAGCTACAACAGCCACAACTCTTCTGGGAAGGCTGCCCACAAGGTTTAGGAGGATGTCTATGGGAATGTTTGACCATTCTTCCAGAAGAGCATTTGTGAGGTCATGAACTGATGCTGGATGAGAAGGCCGAGCTTGCAGTCTATGCTCTAATTTAGCAAAAAGGTGTTTTATGGTGTTTATGAACCTTGCTTTGTGCACTGGTGTGCAGTCATGTTGGAATAGGAACAGGCCATCCCCAAACTTCAGATCAGGAAACTATCCAAATGTGTTGGTATGCTGATCAGTTCCCTTCACTGGAACTAGGAGGCCAAAAACAACTGCTGAAATCATAAATCACATCAGAATACCCCCTCTACCTATTTATTTGGACCAGTGCATAAAGACATGGGTGAAGGAGTTTGGGGTGGTGGAACTTGACTGGCGTGGACTCCTGACTCCAATACAACAGGACACCTTGGGGATCAATTAGAGTGGAAATGGCAAGCCAGGCCTTCTCGTCCAACATCAAATTGACCCAGACCCTTTAACCACTTCAGCTCCAGAAGGATTTCCAGCTTTAGGACCGGAGCCCTTTTTGCGATTCGGCACTGCGTCGCTTTAACTGAAAATTGCGCGGTCGTGCGACGTTGTACCCAAATGAAATTTGCGTCCTCCCCATAAGACTACACTAAATACTAAAGTCGTCAACAAAAA
>BLSH010157057.1:319017-333919 GCA_018402905.1 Glandirana rugosa | reverse complement strand
AGACGTAGTCCAGTTAAAGTGGTAGTAAACCCTAAAATCTATTTTTACCTACAGGTAAGCCTATAATAAGGCTTACCTGTAGGTAAAAAGAATATCTCCTAAACCTGCATGGTTCAGGAGATATTCGCCCTGCATGCAGCCGCTGACATTAGCGGCGCATGCGCTCTGACGATCCGGCCGAGGCGGCCGGCATCTCAGAGCTGGCTGCCGGTGCGAAGAGCTCCCGCGCGCATGCGCGGGAGTGACGTCACGCGGCTCCGGCCACTCACAGCGCCGGAGCCGCGTACCCGGAAGACAGAAGAGGACGAAGATGTCAGCGTCCTTAGCGCTGACCGACTCGGGCATCGGGGGCCTCGTTCTAAGGTAAGTATTTCATAATATGTTAGTATGCAATGCATACTAACATATTATGCGATTTTCTTGCAGGCTTTTTTTTTATTTTTATTTCAGTCAGCGGGTTTACTACCGCTTTAAGGTTACTTAATAGTTTGATTAGTTCTTATTCATTTCCTTTTATTCTTATTAATTCTTCCATCAGCTCATCCCGCACAGTTATTAACTTTTGTACCACTTGCCCCACCCTATTAGATTGTAAGCTCTTGCGATCAAGGCCCTCTTAACCCTCTTGTATTGTTTTGTAACTGTACTGTCTCCCTTTATATTGTAAATCTCTGCACAAACTGTTTTCGCTAGATAAATACTGTATAAGAATAATAATATTAGCACATTTTTAGTGTTCTCTATGATGAGTGTTCTTTTTGTGCAGCAATCCACACACCACACTTGCATCGCTGCATTTGATCATGCCTAAACACATAAATGCATTCCCTGGTAATAACATGAGTCACAGCACTTTAGATTACCGCCTTGATTTGAGTGAATATCAAGACAACAAAACAATCATATTATTAGGGTGTGATTTGTGTAGGAGAAAGCTTCCTGAAGGCGAAAAGCTCAGAATATTATATGGATTTAGAAGGAATCTGGTCCAGTTAAAGCTACAGAAGCTAGCCTAGATCTACAAATATACCCTAAATGTAGACCTGTGCAGTAAAGTCTCATATAACCTTTAAAGCCCAAGTGAGCCCTCTTTATCTATTACTGTAATGTAGTCAGGAAGCATATACAGTAATAAATAATGGGCTCTTTATTGTATTTTTATTACACTGATAAATTATGTAAGAAGGCTTAAAGTTCAACTCCGGGCAGAACATTCTTTTCCCATGCAGTGGGGCTGTGCCCCGCTGCAAGGGGTCAACTGCTCGTTTTGGCTAGGGGTGAGCAGAAAGCATATACTCACCCGATCTCTGGAAATCAATGCTCCCCACGGTCCAGCTGTGGACTGTTCTTGGTCTATGGAGCTTGCTCAGGACATGATGACATCAGGAACAGTCCACTATGCAAGACCGCAGCAGCGCGGGGGGGGGGGTGCCAGACAGGTCATGTGCTGGGAGGATCAGGTAAGTATATCTCTGATCTCCCCCCAGAAAAAAATGAGCAGTTAACTTGTGCAGTGCGGGCACCACTGCATGAGAATTTTTTTGCCCAGAGTTGTGCTTTAAAATGGACATTTACCCTGTGCTGCCAACACAGAAAGATGGAGCTCTCCAATGCTCCAATTAAAGTGGAAGGAAAGGCTTGCTTTCGGTGATCTTCCTTCCTTCCTAAACTCCAATAATATTACAGTGTTTTGTTTAAAAGTTTAAAAAAACATATTTTTCTACCTTATTTGCATTTAAGCTTCTCATGTCATGTGACCACAAAGCTTCTAACTTTATTCAAGCCAGGCAGCTGCTAGGCGTGTTTAATGTATCCTAATGACATCACAGATGGTGCTGGGTCGGGCGCAACAGAGACAGGGATAGACGGGACAGAGGTGGGGCCGCGCAGGACAGAGGTAGAGCTGGATGGAGCAGGGCAGGGCTAATCAGGCTATGCTGTAATGATTATTCGCAGACACCAACAACGGTTTAAAGGAGTGCCTGTGAGCAGCCACATTCAGCTTCACAGGCACACCATTGTCAGCGAGGCTCCAGAGATTGCTGATTGTCTACATTAGAATGTTTCTCATATAGACAATCAGCAATTAATATATTTTATTCAAAATATGATTCAAAATTAAGAATTCCACTTTGACAGCACTGCTCAGGGAGTGTGTTTTGGGGGAGATCCCCATATTTATTACTATATACGCAGCCTGATTGTATTACAGTAATAAAATAGGGTTCAATTGGTCTTTGACATATTTATCTATGGTAATTTCCGAAAGTAATTTGCAATCTGTCTAATACAGCAGCTTTTAGTAAAATAATACCAAATCATATTATGGGGTGACAATGATCTCGCCCTGTCTACCAAATGTTCTCCTGCCTTGTCACACATTCACCTGTATTTCAAGTCGACCTTTCAAGCAGCCACCTTGATACTCATTGAGCAAATGTGGTCCGCCACTGTCACAATCAGGAAACCTGTCCTGAGAAATGCCATGTTCTCTCCTCTGGAGCAAGTGCATGGGATTGCAGACCTCACAATCACCCCCTTAACTAAATTATAACAAAACTACCTGCAATAAAAAAATGTATTGAAACAACAAAAGACAACCATCTTGGAAAATATTAGGCACAGCCCTTTATTGAGGTTAAAAGTATATAAGTAAAATTATTAAACTTTCATTACATCTTATAACCATAAGCCAACCAATAATTACTTTGAAATAAATATCAAACACCAAAAGGTCAGTCACCAAGACTTGAGCTGAACGTAACAGTCCATTAATGTCTTTAACCACACTGTCCACCCACAATAGTGGGTGACAATATAGCATAAAAAGGATAGTCGTGACAACAGTAAGGGAGGGCAGGACTGCTTGTCTTGATTGAAGGTTTTACTGCTAACAAACATCACAGATAGAAGAAGTGAATCCCAGTTGGATGGCAGGTTTACCACAGAAAAACCTGTAGGCAACCAAAGGGTGAAAAGCAGCAAGTTGATCCACCTAGCAACAGGTGATAACTGAAATCCTGCTTGGATACAGCAAAGGAGTTTCCCGAAACAGACATAAGGAGAGCCAAGAAACTGCCCAGTACAAAGACCCTATGTCAGGTAAAATGGCCAAAGAAGAGTTGGCAATACTGGCAATATCCATCATGGCCACATCTGGTGAACTTCTGTGCACAATGGTGCACGCAGAGCGAACCGGCGCACGCAGGTGCGCAATAGCACACGCACAGCAAGACAGATGTGGACGCCCACTGGCCCTAAACAAGCCTGCTGCCTTGATCACTAGATTGATGGGCCCCCCCCCCCCCCGTTTTCCTGTGCATCTGTATATCCTGATTCTTGGACTTCCCATCACTGACCCGGCTTCCCTTTGCCTGCTTTATCCTGATCTCCTGTGTCTGACCCCTGGCTTGTACTATGGACTCTGCTGCTGCCTATCTACCCGTGTATGACCCCGGCTTGGCTCACCGACTTCACTACTGTCTGTCTACCCATGTATGACCACCGGCTTATGCCAGTTCTGCTACTTGAATCAGCTACTGACTGATCCACCGTGTATGATCTCTGGCCTGGCTTCTGTTTCCTGCCTGCCCTGCTGCCAAGTTCGTCTGGTTCTAGCCAAGCATACCTGCCCTACAGTGCATCCTGCTTGTTCCAGCTGCCATTCAGTGATCAGCTCTACAGACCACAGTAACTGGGAAACCGTGCTTCTTTGGGCACTGCATTCCCTGTACCATCTTCAGAGGCGCTCTGCACTTAGCCGCAAGGGGAGCCCTCTCAGCACCTTGGCCTCCAACCAGGTACGTGACACCCTATTAACAACTAAAACAAGCCTCAATCAATTTTAACCAGGGATGCTTGGGGCTTGCATTTCCATGGAGCCCCTGCGTATTACTTGAGGGCCTGATATGAAGACAACAAGTGGGTACAATAAAGCTGGAGGAGATCAGAAGCTCTGAGATGCAAAAAAATTATGAAAAAAATATTGAAAACTGCTCTTCCTAAAGGAAACTCAAGAGGAAAATTGATTGTGAAATGCGGTACAGTATAGTGCTTTATCAAACCAAATGGCATTAATTTAGGGTTTACATCTGCTTTAACAGTTTCATTAGTGGAGAAGCAGTATTTTAAAATGAAGGGTCCGATCAGGTCCACTTGTTAGTTTTTCAGGCAAACCTGATTGGACAGTCCATTCACCCCTATGGACCAGCCTACCTCCAGTCCGATTTAGTCAACCAAAAAAAAAAAAAAAAACGGAGGGGATACATCCCCTTCTGTCTAGATTAGAGTGCAGTAGGATCCAAACAGACAGTGGAGTCCGTTTACTCCTGGCCATCCATAGAGCAGAGTGGACTTTGTCAGTGTTAGTTCTGCAAAAACTGAGCAGACATGGACCTGTCATTCATCCGCTCTGCTCTGATCTGCAGTAGAACAGCGGACAGATCCCTTCCTGATCAAATCGGAGTTTGCCCCGTTGAAAGGGGCCCAAGACTGCTAATATACAAGCTACCCAATCTGGTTAATCAAGCACCCACAATAATTAGCTGCCTGTATCTGCTCTAATGTACTAAAAATGAACTCCGAAAAAGTTAACCTTTATTATAACAAATTGTTTTTCATATTTTTTTAAAGTCCCTATACTACCATATTTCAGTTAGAAGTTGTAGTAACCTGTCTTCTTTCCTACTATTTATGTCCCCTTAATGAGAGACAGAGAGAGAGATTTATACTAGAAAGGCAATTCGTATTCTGCCATGTTGGTTTTAGAAATGGGTGGCGTCGTCTGTTTTTTTTTTTTTCTGCAGTGGGGCTCTGTTATGTACAGCTATGTCCCCAGTTATGTCAGAGGTTCTTTTAGTGAATTAAAAGTTTATGTTTAACATATTCTTTTTAACGTATTCTTATGTAAGACATTGTCCAGTTCTACACACAAAAGGAATTTCATTCCTAAGAACATCATTCTGAGAGGCATATTGTTTGTTTCACACAGTACTTCATCTGCTCCACAGAAAAATAATTGGCACACTTTTCTCAATGTAAGCTTGTCAAAACATGTTTTTAATAAATTTCCCAAGTTTCACTAACTTTTTACAGTAATGGCAGAAATAAATTGTAGAAACATGTATTTTTACTTCATGGCAGGTTAGGAAATGAGAGCATAAATCTATGTGAAAGCTTTGGGTAACATCTGCAGTTTTCTACTAATTTGATATATCACCTCCTCTCTTGCCACAGAACTGTGTTTAATATGTTCTAGGGAGATTTGAAATAAACACTAATATCCAAACACACAAAATTTGCCATGTAAGTCTTAAAATAGTAAACTGTTTCATTGGTTGCTGACAAATTGCACCACATGCTTATGCTTGTTATATCTTATGGGGATTTCAATAGTAGCATGATATCCTCATTTAGTTTTACAGTTCCCTATGTTAAATAAATACATATACACTATATTGGTGGGACACCTGCCTTTACACGCACATGAACATTAATGACACCCGAGTCTTAGGCCTGATTCACACTTATGCATATTTAGTGCTTCTTGCAGCTTTTCACTGCAGTCAATTTAACAAAGTTTCATATGGAACAAATTCTGTAGTGCAAATTTGCAAAAAGCACTAAAAATGCATAGGTGTGAATCCAGCCTAAGCCTGTAGGGTTCAATATTGAGTTGGCCCACCCTTTGCAACTATAACATCTTCAACTCTTCTGGGAAGGCTGTGCACAAGGTTTAGGAGTGTGTCTATGGGAATGTTTGACCATCCTTGCAGAAGCGCATTCTGCTCTAATTCATCCCAAAGGTATTCTGTTGGGTTGAGATCAGGACCAGTCAAGTTCCTCCACCCTAAACTCGCTCATCCATGTCTTCATGGACCTTGCTTTGTGCATTGATCCAAATCATTTGGTGGAGGGGGGATTATGGTGTGGGGTTGTTTTTCAGGGGTTGGGCTTGGCCCCTTAGTTCCAGTGAAGGGAACTATTAAGGCGTCAGCATACCAGGACATTTTGGATAATTTAATGCTCTCAATTTTGTGGGAACAGTTTGGGGATGGCCCCTTCCTGTTCCAACATGACTGCTTAACAGTGCACAAAAAAGGTCCATAAAGACATGGTTGAGCAAGTTTGGGGTGGAGGAACTTGACTGGCCTGTACAGAGTCCTGACCTCAACCTGAAAGAACATCTTTGGGATGAATTAGAGTGGAGATTGCGAGCCAGGCCTTCTCGTCCAACATCAGTGCCTGACCTCAAAATTTGCTTCTGGAAGAATGGTCAAACATTCCCATAGACACACTGCTAAACCTTGTGGACAGCCTTCCCAGGTTAGTTGAAGCTGTTATAGCTTCAAAGGGTGGGCCAACGCAATATTGCACCCTATGGACTAAGACTGGGATGCCATTAAAGTTCATTTGCATATAAAGGGAGGCGTCCCAGTACTTTTGACAATATAGTAAATAAATGGGTGTCTATTTGTTATGTAGCGCCCACATAGTATAAGTGTGTTTTTGTAGCAGGGTTTTGCTAGGAGAGGCAAAATTTAGTCAGGCCTGACTGTATGTACAGGCCTGAATGTTTTGATCTGGGCTTGGGGAATGGCTCAGGTAGGACAGGGGCAGCCCAACAGATGAGGTCACTAAACCCTCCTACCTTCTACTGGGAGGCACTGGAACTTTCCAGAATCAAGGTGGGACAAAAGGTTTCATCATTTGCAGTGTCATAGGAAGCCCTGACCAATCCCCAATCTGGGTTGGCAGGGGTCAGGCCTTCTTATATATTCTGGGCTGAGTCAGTCTGGGAGGAAATGTCGTGTGGATGTCTGAGATGTACAGGAGGCGCTGTAGAGGACTCTACCTGGGAGTTTGCCCCCATCTGGGGGGGGTGACCTTGAGGCCTGGAGGTTCGGGTGCAGCCAGGTGTGAAGGTGATTCCTGGAGTCGCACAAGGGAACAGGAGAACAGTGGAGGTGCTACAGTGAGAGAGACTTTAAAGTGATCCACTGGTGTCCATGAGTAACAGAACCTGGAGCTGGGAGAGAAAGTGCTGGAGCAGGCTGGGAGAAGAATAGTGGACAGTCTGTGGAAGCCTTGGGAGCCAGTCAGGGGAAGGAGTGTCACTGAGGAAAAGCAGGTCTGTGTGACCTGGAAGAGGAATGGGTTGGGAGTTGTAGTCCATCAAAGACCCGGCTAGCATCAACGTACTAAGCTACACTTTGAGGGGTCCAAGACCCTGGCCTGTAACGAGTGGTCCAGAGGCCCTGTTGACAGTTTTCAGGCCTCACCATGTGCTAGCCGTGGTGAAGAGAAAAGAATAGAGAAGCTTGATAAATTTCCTTTTGATCTGGAAACTAATAAGTATAAATAAGTGAAGCGCAATATAATAATCAGCTGTAAACCTGCATCAGATACTTAATAGTGTATAAGATATACATATACATTGTGCATATAGATCAACATACAAAAAGGCATAAAAAATGCATAGAAAATGTATATAAATATAAAAAATATAAGATTAACGTGCATCAAACATAAACAATATTGTGATGAAAGTGCAAGTGCTACGACCAGATAGTCCCACTGGCTGTAAACAATAATTCTAAACAATGTCCTTTAAAGTGCAGATGAAGATGAATCCTGCTCCGCAGGAGTGGTGGTCGTTCACATCAGCGACCATGCAGGGTGAAAAACAAAGTGCTCCAACCAAATAACTGTGCACACCTTTTTCCACCACCTGGTGTCACCAACTGTTCACCTCAAGGAGCGACCCCACTGGGTCTAGTAACGCAGTCCCCACTGGGGTGAATATCCTACTCCACAGGCGGACCTCAGCAATGCTCAAGGAGCGATCCCACTGGATTTAGTAGCTCAGTCCCCTCTGGGGAGAAACTCCTACTTCGCAGGTGAACCTCAGCAATGCAGTATCATTTATAGGGTAAAAAGAAGGGCTGACATGGTGTTGAATCGTTTAAAAGATAGGGATTTTATTTAAAACATATTAAAATACACTCAAATTTGTAGGTGCACCTCCACCGGTACACTCGGGTATTGCATGTGTATATAAAAAACAATCCACGGCTGCTGGCTACAAGTGTCCAAACAGAATTCTGAACGTCACCATAGGCTCCTCCCCGACGCGTTTCGTCACTAGGTCACGTGACTTCATCAAGCAGCCGTGGATTGTTTTTTATATACACATGCAATACCCGAGTGTACCGGTGGAGGTGCACCTACAAATGTGAGTGTATTTTAATATGTTTTAAATAAAATCCCTATCTTTTAAACGATTCAACACCATGTCAGCCCTTCTTTTTACCCTATAAACGATACTGCATTGCTGAGGTTCACCTGCGAAGTAGGAGTTTCACCCCAGAGGGGACTGCGCTACTAAATCCAGTGGGATCGCTCCTTGAGCATTGCTGAGGTCCGCCTGTGGAGTAGGATATTCACCCTAGTGGGGATTGCGCTACTAGACCCAGTGGGGTCGCTCCTTGAGGTGAGCAGTTGGTGACACCGGGTGGTGGAAAAAGGTGTGCACAGTTGTTTGGTTGGAGCACTTTGTTTTTCACCCTGCACGGTCGCTGATGTGAACGACCACCACTCCTGCGGAGCAGGATTCATCTTCAACTGCACTTTAAAGGACATTGTTTAGAATTATTGTTTACAGCCAGTGGGACTATCTGGTTGTAGCACTTGCACTTTCATCACAATATTGTTTATGTTTGATGCACGTTAGTCTTATATTTTTTATATTTATATACATTTTCTATGCATTTTTTATGCCTTTTTGTATGTTAATCTATATGCACAATGTATATGTATATCTTATACACTATTAAGTATCTGATGCAGGTTTACAGCTGATTATTATATTGCGCTTCACTTATTTATACTTATAAGATTTCTATGTCAGTGGAGGGTCACTGTTTGTAGTGTGAGCAGCAATTCAATTTATTTAGATATACCCTTTATATAGGTGGCGCGGTACTAATTAGTATATATATTTTTGATCTGGAAACTAAGTGAAGTGCTGGAGAGAAGTGAAGGAGTGATAGTCTGCAAGTTCAGTGCTGGAGAGAGAACTGCAAGAGAAACGGCCAGCAAGTGATGTGCTGGAGAATTGTGAGGAGTAACAGCCTACAGAATGATAGTCTGCAGAGTCAATGCGCATATACAGGACTGTATATGGAGTTCATGTACCATAATTCTTGGGGCATCCCACAGTCATCCCTTTTTCCCCATACAAGTTATTTTCCCCTAAATAAAACAACAAAAACAAGAGCCGGCCTAGTCATTGTCTATGGATGTGTGAGATATGGTGGTATTGAGGGCAGCTATAAGGTGAACCACTACTACCAGCTACTCCCAAGGGAGCACATGGCTACAGTTAAAAAAAATAAAAAAAACACCTTTATCAAAAATAATGAGTAGCTTCATTCTTCTTATTGGAAGAATAAAGAGACAAACTAATGGCCAAGAAATGTAAGAAATGATTCAGGCCACCAATGATAACCTAGAAGTGAAATAATAATTATATATTTTAAAGCAAGGCAATGTTACATAGCTTTTATTAGCTATTACCTGCCTTTTTTTTATCATCATTGCTGTATAACCTGCCATTTTTTGTAGCAGTGATATGTACAAAATTGTTCTACTTAACATTTTTGTTGATAGAAAAAAATACATTGCAGTCAATGAAAGGTCTTTGTCACAGAAATTCAAAGTGATTTGTAGCCCACTTGATGTGACTTTTCGCAGCATTTGAAGTTTGCAACAGAATCAATAACTTCAGTAATAATTTATGTTATCCAATGTAGCTGCTGATGATTATGGCACCCCAAAGATTTGTAGCAGCCCTGTAGTCAGGTACAACTGGCTCCAGTATTGCATCACATGGCCCTCACTGACGAGGAAGTGCTCACATTTTACCTTCTATCGTGCCTAAATATTTAGCTACAATAATTCTACATTCCAAATCACTTTTAAAAATATGTGCGCTCTGAAAAAAAAATATGAATTGTGAAGAGAATTTCCAGTGTTCCAGATGATGCCGGCTAAAGATATACTGTATATGGGATAGCTGAAGTAGCGGAAATATGGAATAGCCCTTTTCACATCTGTAGATTGCTGTAGATTAGCCTTTCTCAGCCTTTTCCCTACGGGGAATA
This sequence comes from Glandirana rugosa, assembly GCA_018402905.1. Classification (NCBI taxonomy): domain Eukaryota; kingdom Metazoa; phylum Chordata; class Amphibia; order Anura; family Ranidae; genus Glandirana; species Glandirana rugosa. The sequence goes on along the minus strand of BLSH010157057.1, from coordinate 323,756 downwards.
GAAATAAATGTCAGGTCCCAGGTAACCTCTTCTAAACATTATTATATCTACATTCCATGGAACAATGATCATTAAGTTGTAGCTATAATTTATATAAAATAATATAATTCTGTGGGCACCATCAGTCTTGAAATCAATCCATCACTGTTAAAAATGATTTTGAAAGGCTTCTCTGTATGAAGGTTAAAAACCTTTAGGGTGTAGCTTCCCCCAAGTCCCCCCTAATACTTTCCTGAGCCTGATCTCGATCCAGCAATGTACATGAGAGCAGGTGCTCTTCCAGCTCTCTGCCTCCTCATTGGCTCAAAGACAGCAGCGGGATGTCACAAGTTAGCATGCAGTTCCTGCTTTTGTACTCTTACCTCCTTGCTGCAGTGTTTCTCTACCATGATTCCTTCACATGTGTGGTTTGGCTGTGCTCACCTATGAGCGTCGTCTGCTACTCTGTGAACTTTTATTTCCTTCCCTTCCATCACTTCCTGGCCCGCCTCCTAGTTTGCTGGTCTATGTAGGACAAGCTCAGTATAACCCACATTGCCTGAGCAACTTCACAGTTCTCCTGAGCTCCAGTTTGTGTACCTCTTGCCAACGCTGTATCTTTGCCTAGGCCGACAAGGCCCAGGCCTAGGGCGGCACTTTGCAGGGGGGCAGCACAAAAAGAGTCCTCGCCGGCTTGCGCTCTTAGTGTAAGCCAGTCTTATGGGGTGGACTGGGACGGGAGGCAAATCGGTCTGGCACCCCATAAAGAAGCTGGGCAGGACCGCCATCAGGGGGGACAAGCCATACATATGTAGGGGACCCGGGCATCCGAGGGGCCCAGGCGGCGGACCCCAACAAATGAGTTGTTGTGCTACCCCATAGCCAAACAGGAAGTGTGAGGAAATCTCTGCAAATTAATCCATCCCCCCCCCCAAAGTCCTAAGAACTAGTGTCCCCAATGTAAAATTTCAAGGTGGGTCCTAAATAGGAAGGGGTGTGGCCTTGACAGGAAGGGGTGGCTCATTTTTAAATTAGGGGGTGCACGAGTTTAGTCAGGCCTAGGGCAGCACAAAACCTAAATACACTGCTGCCTCTTGCCTATACTCTGTCTGACTACCTGTGTACCCCGGCTTTGTTTACTGTCTCTGCTTGTTCCCTGCCTGCCCTGACCTTGGCTTATCTTCTGGATTTCCTTTCGTCTGCTGCTTGTACTCTGCAAACGCGAGTGGTCTCCGCATCATCAGCTGGGCGTATCTGGGGGCCGCGACCTGGTTCCAGCTTGCTGCAATTCCAACCCCACAATCAGGGGCTCTGGTGAAGAAGCAGCCATTGAGGAGTCAGTGGAGGGTGGGGCTCAGAAGCAAACATGCACGAGTGCCCCCTTAGCAAGCGGCTTGCTATGGGGGCACTCAGCATGGGGGGAGGAGCCAGGAGTGCAGTGGACGACCTGAGAAGTGGAGGATCTGGTTTTGCACAGAGCAGAAAAGTAAAACATGTTTATTATAAAAAAAAAACCTTTAGTATCACTTTAAGGAACCCCTAGCTGATTACTTTATGTAGAAGTGTGTTTTCTATTTCTGTTTATCCTGCTAATTCCTCTATTGCTTTGTTCTGGCTTAATTAGGTTATTTATATTAAAACAATTTTTAACATCAGTTATTTCATTAAATCTTGTGTAGCATAGCTGGGAAAAAAATTACCAGCAGGCCACTCTCCAGATGATTACATTCATTTTTCTGTCAACTATGTATGCTTAGGGGTCAGTAGAGTTTTTGTGTTGGTCAAGTCAACACAAAGCCTTGTTTAAACAAGATGCTTTAAATGTATTCCAGGATTTATCTACCCTTCGGTGATCAGAAATAGAGGTGTTGCCACTTGGATTATAGCAGTTGTTGTTTTACTGAAGATAAGGCAAAGAAACCAAGCAACTAAATATTTGCTTTAAGCAGCACTATACCGTTTGTATTATTTTTCTCCACGTGAAGCCAACTGCAATTATAAAGCGCTATAGATGCTTGCTCTTTCCTTGAAGTAGTTTAATCAGATGAATACATGTAAAAGCCATCAACCCTAATCAATACACCCGTTAAAGCTAAACTTTAGAAAAATACCAATTAATGTATATATGTATTTATTAAAAAAAAAGTCTAAAAATTCTAATTTTTAACTCAACTAGTGTAAGTGCATGTTTGTCTTGATACCAGTCTCTTGTAATCCTCCACCCAACAGCACAGGGAGAGGGAGAATAAGTAAATCAGGATTTGTTGCAGTCAGTCTAAAGCTGAAATCCAGGCTGGTATAGAAGTCACACAATAATGCAGCTCTGTAATCTTTAATAAATAGAGTTGTGCGGACACCTGGATGTTTAGGTTCGGCCAAACTTCACGGAAAAGTTCGGGTTCGGTACCGCACTTGACCCCGAACCCCATTGAAGTCAATGGTGACCCGAACTTTTGGGCACAAAAATGGCTGTAAAAAAGTCCTGGAAAGGGCTAGAGGGCTGCAAAAGAAAGCAAAATGGGGGTAAGAGTAGGACAAGTGCCCTTCAAACAAATGTGGATAGGGAAATAACTTAAAATCACATAAAAAAAAATGGGAGGAGGAGGTAGATGTGGAGTAGGAGCCTAGAGGTTGACTAGGCCGTGACCATGGCAGTGTAGGTGGAAGTGGCGGTGGAGGAGGAGGAGGAGGAGGTAGCCTGTTTTTGTTTGTTTGTTTGTTTGTTTTTTCTAATTGGGGTAGCCCCCAAAATATTGAGACATATTAAAAAAAAAACAAGTATACCAATGGCTGTGTGAGGCCAGTCTAAGTGTCTATTCTGCACAAGGTACAGACAAGTCTTGTGGGATCCATGCCTGGTTCATTTTAATAAAGGTTAGCTTGTCCATGTTGGCTGTGGACAGGCGGCTGCGCTTGTCTGTGATAATGCCTCCTGCCGTGCTAAACACACGTTCAGACAATACACTGGCTGCAGAGCAGGCTAGCACCTCCAAGGCATAAAGGGCAAGCTCAGGCCATGTGCCCAATTTGGAGACCCAGAAGATGAATGGGGCAGACCCATCAGTCAGTACGTGTAGGCGTGGGCACACATACTATTCCACCATGTTGCTGAAATGCTGCCTCCTGCTAAGATGTTGTCTATCAGCTGGTGGTGCTGTTTGTTGTGGCGTGCCGCTGACAAAGGTTTTCCACATTTCGGCCATGCTAACCCTGCCTTCTGAGGTGCTGGTGGTGCCACAGCTGCGTTGGTGACCTTTTCCTCCTCCTCCGCCTTCGCCTTGTGCTTCCACTGAGCCCCCTGTGTCATTTGGGAATGCCCTCAGCAGTGCATCTACCAGCGTGCGCTTGTAGTCGCGCATCTTCCGATCACGCTCCAGTGAGGGAATTAAGGACGACGCGTTGTCCTTGTAACGGGGATCCAGCAGGGTGGCCACCCAGTAATCAGCACAAGTTACAATGTGGGCAACTCGGCTGTCGTTGAGCAGGCACTGCAGAATGTAGTCACTCATGTGTTCCAGGCTGAACTCAGGCAAAGACAAGCTGTCCTCTGTGGGAGGTGTATCCTCTGTGCCCTCCGTATCCTCCCAGCCACGCTCCAGTGATGCCCAAGAGCTGCGTTGGGTGCCACCCTGCTGTGAACACGGTTCCTCCTCCTCCTCATCATCATCTTCCTCCTCATCCTCCAGAACTGTGCCCTGGCTTGAAAATTTTTTACCTGGCCTATGCTGGTGCAGGAACCCACCCTCCGAGCCACTTGTGAATGACTGGCCTGATAACCATGGAAATGACCCCTCTTCCTCCTCCTCTTCGGCACTGGCCATTTTGGTGGAGTACTCGAAACACCGCAATATGGTACACAGGTCTCACGTGGAGGCCCACTCGTTGGTGGTGAAGTGGTGCTGTTCCGCAGAGCGACTGACCCATGCGTGCTGCAGCTGAAACTCCACTATTGCCTGCTGCTGCTCGCACAGTCTCTCCAGTATGTGCAAGGTGGAGTTCTACCTTGTGTGCACGTCGAATAGGAAGCGGTGAGCGGGAAGGCCGAAGTTCTGCTGCAGCGCAGACAGGTGAGCAGCAGCAGGATGAGAACGCCAAAAGCGCGCACAGACGGCCCGCACTTTCTGCAGCAGCTCTGACATATCCGGGTAGTTTTTTAGAAATTTCTGCACCACCAAATTAAGCACCTGCACCAGGCAAGGGATGTGCGTCAAACCGGCTAGGCCCAGAGCTGCTACAGTGTGGGGTTTATCCCCCAAACATATCAGTTTTAAAAAAACCTGCTGTTGTTTCCCCCTGGATGTGCTGAAGTTGGTGGTGAAGGTGTTACGCTGAGCGGATGAGGAGGTGGTAGAGGAGGAGGAGGAAGTGCAGTAGGAGGAGGAGGCAACAGGAGGCAAAGAGAAATGCCCTGCAATCCTTAGTGGCGGAAGGACATGCGCCAAACGGCTAGCCTCCTCAGGCCCACCCGCCACTACATTTGCCCAGTGTGCAGTTAGCCAGATATAGCGTCCCTGCCCGTGCTTACTGGTCCACGTATCGGTGGTTAGGTGGACCTTGCCACAGATGGCATTGCACAGTGCACACTTGATCTCGTCCCCGACTTGTTTGTGCAGGGAAGGGATGGCTCGTCTGGAAAAGTAGTGGCGGCTGGGAACCACAGGACAACGGAGGAGGAGGATGACGTGAAGGAGGAGGAGGAGATGGTGGAGGAGTAGGCGAGTCGCATTGTGGAAGTGGTGGTTGAAGTCGTGTAGGTCCCC
>BLSH010157057.1:274920-293236 GCA_018402905.1 Glandirana rugosa | reverse complement strand
TATTTGTAGGGCACTTGCCCTAGTTTGAAGATGATTTTAGAACAGTTATATGGCTTCTACCGTTAATTAATACTTTTCAGACACAGTTTGAAGATGATCCACATTCACCTCCATTTTTGCTTTTTTTATGTTTTTATTTTTTTAAAAATATTTACAGTTATTTCCCTGTCCCCATTTTTTTGTAGGGCACTTGCCCTACCCTTACCCCCATTTTACTTCCTTTTGCAGCCCTCTGGGGCTTTCCAGGACTTTCCTACAGCCATTTTTGTGCCTAAAAGTTCGGGTCCCCATTGATTTCAATGGGGTTCGTTGTCCGTGCGATCGTTCGGGTTCCGTCCGGACCCGGACCCGGACTTTGTCCCGAAGTTCGGACGGACCAGCAGAACCCGAACTTCCAGGTGTTCGCTCAACTCTACTCACTACACTACACTGAAACTATCTGAGCTGTCCCTACTCTAGCTGCACACTATGCAAAGCTGAATGATGGCCCTCCTCACTACACTCACACTATCCCTAGACTGACACTAAACTAAATTTTCTACACTGACAATTGAAGCACAATAGCACAGTAACTAACTAATAGCCCTGTTCTATCTCTCTCCAGCCGAAATCACACTGAAAATGGCTGCCATTGAAAGAATAATTTTATACTGTGGGGCAGGAATGAGCCATGATTGGATAAAGTCATGACAACAGTGTCCAATCATGACCCTGACAGTGCTCTGTGCCCTGATTGGCTGAAGCTTTCACTGCTTCAGCCAATCATGGCTTGCAATGCACTGTTCAGTGCTGCAATGCATTGTGGTCAGTTTGGGGGGCTGACCCGTTTGTTCGGGTGTTCGTCGAACAACCGAACAACGAAAGTTCGCCGAACTTAGGCTCGGGCCGAACCGTTCGCCCGTCTCTACTTGCGGGTCAAACAGTCCAGTATTTCCACAAATTACAGCATATACCATTATGTATTGTATGCAGTTTTTCATTCGTTCCATTTCTACATTATTACTTTTTTTTTTTGCAAGCGTTTCCTGCATTTGTATGTAATCCTAAATGACCTAGACAGACACCAAATGATTTTAGTGGCCTATCTTCCTTGATCTGTGATTGTACATTTGGTTGTAGAATGAAGGATCATTATCACTTTATTATCCTAAATTGAGACAGGAAAAGATACACTGCAGTGGCCAAATAAGTCAAAAGACACTCAGTGCAAGGCTTCTGTGCTATAAAAGAGATGTCTCAGAGTGAAATAAGAGGAAACAAACACAATAAAAAGTGTGATTGTAGTTGAAGGAATGTAGTGTTCTAAACAACTTGTTTCCGGACAGTTCATTGGTAAAGTTGCCCTACTAGGAAATGTGCCCCCCTTCCCAGGGAAGGTTCAGCTATACCAGTAAAAACTGCATCGCATTTAAAACATTAAAGACACATATAACTAATAAGCAGCTCACCCCCTACTGAGCCGCAGATGAACCCTGCACAGCAAAGCACACCAAATTCTCACAGGTACTCCAGAGACGGAGAATGGTCCGCAGCTTTGTTTTTGTGGTTTATTGATGGTTAATAACTTGGATTGGGATGGGAAGCCCACTCGACTTCAGCAACAAACTTGGCAACAGCTTCAGGGACATCTTCCTATACACAGTCTATATACAGCATATATACTTGACACTCCTCCAGCACTTCACTTACTTGCAGTTCCAGAATCACTGTTTGTGAATCTGACAGGCACAGTCAAATTTTAGCAATGGCCCTTTGCAGGCAGGAACTCAAAGCCCCTTGTTGTGTAGCAGATTACAGTGATCCGCTTGTATTACTCCTCCTGTGGCTACTGATCCCAGCACCACCTCTTTAGGTACCGCCAGCCCACCTGGCTGCAGCTGCCCCTTTCATTGCCCCTCCAGGCTAACTTGGCCCAGGGACCCCCCCCCCCCAGACTAGGGGGCACACAGAGGTCCACCAACATTCTCCACAGCACTATATCTCCATTTTCCACCTGACTGGTACCTGGCATGACTCATGCCTATTTATGAGGCAAGCCTTACCCCCTGTCAGCTCTTTACTGGGGATTGGCTGAGGCCCTCAAAAATATTCCAAACAGCCCCTCCTCACCTCCATACACCAGCTCTAGAAGCTTCTACAACCTCCTAGACGAGGGGAAGCCACCAGAGGAGCTGTCAGGATGAGTCATCCTGCCCTGACTCACCGAACCCTGACCCAGATTCACAGCTTAGGCTTAGCCCTGGGCCAAACTAAATTTGCCTATACTAACAAACCTAAACTACAAAACCTTACATCTAGCACACACTAGAGGGTGCTACAAATATGCAGTACGCTATGTAGTATGCTTGAATGATTGGTTGAATATTGCTTGAGTGGCAGTTTTAGCCCCATTAAAGTGGTTGTAAAGGTAAAAGTTTTCTTTTATCCTTAATGCTTTCTCTGCATTAAGGTTAAAAAAAAAAATTTAATAATAGTTCCCCCCTATATACTCACCTGAGCCTGATCTCGATCATCGCTGTTCACATCTGCAGCAGTACTTCTCCCCTTTCCCCTGTCTTACAGGCTTGGCTGTAGGCATTGGCATTGACTCCAGCTGCTGTCAGTCAAAACAAGTGAGCAGAGAGCAGGGGAGGGGCTGAGCCAGGCTGTGTGTTTAAATAGACGCAAACAGCTTGGCTCGGAATCAAGCATGCACGAATGCCACCATAGGAAGCAGATTCCTATGGGGGCACTTGGCAGCTGGGAGGATTCAGAAGCGCCAGTGGGAGACCCTAGCAGATGAAGATCGGAGCTACTGTGTGCAAAACTATTACACAGAGCATGTAAATATGACATGTTTGTTATTTTAATGAAAACATGTAATGCTTTACAGTCACTTTAAGTGATGTAACAGTTAGATAAATGAGACTCAAATAGTTCAGGCTCTATGGCACAAACTATATGGTTGCCATCGCCATCAATGACCAGACCCAATTTTAAAAAAAGAGACTTTAACCGGTTCCACACTGCGTGCAGTATATTTACTGCGGCAGTGTGGACGGCTACCGCGAATCGCCGTAAAAAGGCGGCGATCTGCGGGTGGCCGCTAGGGGGCGTGCCCGCCGCACTCCGGAGAAGTTTGCCCGCGGCTCGCGTGGATCCCATGTCCGCCGGCGAGCCGCGATGAGCGGCCACAGCCAAAGAGCGGGAAAACCGCCAATGTAAACACGGCGGTTCCCCGCCCTGTCAGTGAGGGCATAGGAGATCTACTGATCCTTGTCACTGGGATCAGTTAGATCTCCTATGCCCATGTTAGCCCAGCCCCCCCACAGTAAGAACACACCCAGGGAATACAGTTAACCCCTAGCCCCCCCCGGTTTACCCCTTCACTGCCAATGACATTTATACAGTAATCTGTGGACATTTACATTTCTGATTGCTGTATAAATGTCATTGGTCCCAAAAAAGTGTCAAAAATATCGCAGTACCGCTAAAAATCGCAAATCGTCGCCATTACTAGTAAAAAATAAAAAAAAAATAAAAACCCCAGAAATGAATTCTCACCATCCGTAAACACAGCAACTTTTGCGCAAACCAATCAATAAACGCTGATTGCGATTTTTATTAGCACAAATATGAGGAAGAATATAAATCGGCCAAAACTGATGAAAAATAATGTTTTTTTATATATATTTTTTTTTTATTTGTATTTTAACAAAAAGTAAGAAAAACTGTTTTTTTTTTTCAAAATTGTCGCTCTTTTTTTGTTTATAGCGGCGATCAGAAATGACACAGAGGTGTTCAAATACCACCAAAAGAAAGCTCTATTTGTGGGAAAAAAAGGACGCAAATTTTGTTTGGGTACAACATCACACGACCGTGCACTTGTCAGTTAAAGCGACGCAGTGCCGAATCGCAAAAACTGCTCTGGTCAGGAAGAGGGTAAAACTTTCCGGGGCTGAAGTGGTTAAAGTAACAAATAGAACAATGCAAACCAATTGTCAATACTGTGAAATGATATTGAAGAATATCCATTACAATTATTTTGTTTGATAAAAAATAAAATTTGTGCAATATTCATCCACACCTCTGCCATGAGATGTCAATGCAAAACAATGCAAAGATGTGTACTTAGACATATACGTGATGAAGAAAATTAGTTTAGTTTTATTTCATTTTGATTTGTTAATCTAGTTATTTTGTTTAGTTAAATTCGGTTGATTCGTTCAATTCGTATTCGGAATTCTTCAAATTTTTTTTGAATTTACCAATTTTTTTCTATTCAAAACATTAAAATCGATATATTTTCGAATTGGTTGAAATGAAAATGTTATATTTTTTCAATTCGAATGCGGCAAAATGAACAAACAAAAGAAAATCTTCATTAAATGATTACAATGAACTTTTAAATCACCTTTGGCTTAACCACTTCAGCCCCGGAAGGATTTCCCACTTTAGGACCAGAGCCCTTTTTGCGATTCGGCACTGCGTTGCTTTAACTGACAACTGCGCGGTCGTGCGACGTTGTACCCAAACGAAATTTGCGTCCTTTTTTCCCCACAAATAGAGCTTTCTTTTGGTGGTATTTGATCACTGCTGCGTCATTTCTGATCGCCGCTATAAACAAAAGAAGAGCGACAATTTTGCAAAAAAAAAACAAATTTCTTACTTTTTGCTAAAATACAAATCCAAAAAAAAATATATAAAAAAACATTTTTTTCTATCGGTTTTGTTCGATTTATATTCTTCCTCATATTTTTGGTAAAAAAAAACGCAATCAGTGTTTATTGATTGGTTTGCGCAAAAGTTGCCACGTTTACGGATGATGAGAATTAATTTCTGGGGTTTTTATTTTTTTTTTATTTTTTACTAGTAATGGCGGCGATCTGCGATTTTTAGCGGTACTGCGATATTTCAGCGGACATGTCGGAACATTTTGACACTTTTTTGGGACCATTGGCATTTATACAGCGATCAGTGCTATAAAAATGTGTAAATGCCATTGGCAGTGAAGGGGTTAACCTGCAGGGGGCGCTCTAAGGGTTAACTATGTTCCCTGGGCGTGTTCTAACTGTGGGGGGACTGCCCTGGCTGGGGAAAGGGGATGATCACAGCTTTCACTTACAGGAAGGCTGTGATCATCGCCTTTCCCCCTTCAACAGAACGGAGGTCCATGTTTACATACACGGACCTCCGTTCTTTCCATGCGGGGGAGCCATCGCGGGGTAGCGGGCGGCGATCGAGTCCGCCCTACCCACTCCCTGGCTCCCCCCGAACACAGTGAGCGCGCGAGTGCGCCTCCGGCGGCGCGCTCACAATGCTAGTGATCGCGGCCGCCATCCTGTGACGGATGACGTATCTTTTATATGAAACATGTCGGGAACCTGCTGCCCTGATTTGCTGCGTTTTTGTGTTTGAAAAAGACTTTTAAGAAACTTTTTACCTTATGCCTGATTGATAGGTTTTTTAACCTCATTTGTAATAAACGCACCTCATGCCAAGAGGTTTTTACACTATTTCGAGTTTTCTTTTATCTCTTCCGAATCCACCCAATTGGGGTCCATTGATCCACCCCTCTTCACCCACCACCACCGCGGACGAACGCTTGGATCTTGGGGATACCTCCGTCTTTCAAGTAAGACCCACGTTTTCGAACGGAATGTGTGACGTTCCTTACACAGTGGAGGACACCCATCCGGAGATCCAGTTCCCATAGGAGCCACCCTCACAGGAACCATAAGAGAATCCCTGGTGGAACGCAGGATATACCATCTACTCTTCAATACATACCTTGGCACCTGGTGAATGGTCCAACGCTCTACTATATCTGAAATCTGGTAAGCCTCCATCCTAACAAGACTGGAGAATATCTTATCCTTGTTTTATGGAACTGATTTACAGAATTTACTCAAAATTTACCTGTGGACTCTGAGCCTATCCAATCATCTTCAGTCATTCCTGACTTGCATGAACTCTCTCAGGGTTGATTATATGTGTCTAGAAACTCACTGTTTCCCAATTGATTGTTCCTACTGGATTGGCTGAGCGCTATAACATCTGTATATTACTGAATTTACAATTTGTTTGATTGTGTAGTAGCTGCTCGCCCCCAATATTGATTTATTGGTTTATTTGTTTTATACGTTGTATATACATCACACTCCTCACAAGCCTTAGCGCAATATCACCTATACTCCATCCTGTGACGGCGGTTCGCGATAACGAACCACCTTGTCGCTGTCACGCTGCGGCGGGCGGTCGGCAAGTGGTTAACAAAAACAGCATTATTTCTTTGATTTCAGAAGTATGTTTACAGTTTAAATTGGAATGGAATGCGATGTAAAATTTGATTTGAATTTCAATTCGAATTTTGGAAATTCGGACGAATTTCGTTTCGTTAATCAGAACATTTGGTAAACTTTGTTATACTGTTGTAAGGGGGAAAATATGGGATTATAGCGGTGCAAAGAAGAACAACCTGATTAAATAAAATATAACAAATTTTATTGGTACGATAATTAAAAGGTATATATGAACATAATTAAAATCAATACCTAAATTGTTTGGTTGCCTTCATTACATGTACAGGATGGTTGTGGATCATACAGTGATCTATTATTATTCCTACATGTTTCGCCTGCATAGGTTCCTCAGGGAATTTGTAGACCACCAAAAATATTTAATACTGTGCAAGAGGAAGAGAATTGAAATCAGTATGCATACATCAACATATCAAAATATATACAGTGGGTATGGAAAGTATTCCGACCCCCTTAAATTTTGCACTCTTTGTTATATTGCAGCCATTTGCTAAAATCATTAAAGTTCATTTTTTCCCTCATTAATGTGCACACAGCACCCCATATTGACAGAAAAACACAGAATTGTTGACATTTTTGCAGATTTATTAAAAAAGAAAAACTGAAATATCACAAGGTCCTAAGTATTCAGACCCTTTGCTCAGTATTTAGTAGAAGCACCCTTTTGATCTAATACAGCCATGAGTCTTTTTGGGAAAGATGCAACAAGTTTTTCACACCTGGATTTGGGGATCCTCTGCCATTCCTCTTTGCAGATCCTATCCAGTCCTGTCAGGTTGGATGGTAAACGTTGGTGGACAGCCATTTTTAGGTCTCTCCAGAGATGCTCAATTGGGTTTAAGTCAGGGCTCTGGCTGAGCCATTCAAGAACAGTCACGGAGTTGTTGTGAAGCCACTCCTTCGTTATTTTAGCTGTGTGCTTAGGGTCATTGTCTTGTTGGAAGGTAAACCTTCGGCCCAGTCTGAGGTTCTGAGCAATCTGGAGAAGGTTTTCATCCAGGATCTCCCTGGACTTGGCTGCATTCATCTTTCCCTCGATTACAACCAGTCGTCCTGTCCCTGCAGCTGAAAAACACCCCCACAGCATGATGCTGCCACCACCATGCTTCACTGTTGGGACTGTATTGGACAGGTGATGAGCAGTGCCTGGTTTTCTCCACACATACCGCTTAGAATTAAGGCCAAAAAGTTCTATCTTGGTCTCATCAGACCAGAGAATCTTATTTCTCACCATCTTGGAGTCCTTCAGGTGTTTTTTAGCAAACTCCATGCGGGCTTTCATGTGACTTGCACTGAGGAGAGGTTTCCGTCGGGCCACTCTGCCATAAAATCACCACTGGTGGAGGGCTGCAGTGATGGTTGACTTTCTACAACTTTCTCCCATCTCCCGACTGCATCTCTGGAGCTCAGCCACAGTGATCTTTGGGTTCTTCTTTACCTCTCTCACCAAGGCTCTTCTCCCCCGATAGCTCAGTTTGGCCGGATGGCCAGCTCTAGGAAGGGTTCTGGTCGTCCCAAACGTCTTCCATTTAAGGATTATGGAGGCCACTGTGCTCTTAGGAACCATAAGTGCAGCAGAATTTTTTTTGTAACCTTGGCCAGATCTGTGCCTTGCCACAATTCTGTCTCTGAGCTCTTTAGGCAGTTCCTTTGACCTCATGATTCTCATTTGCTCTGACATGCACTGTGAGCTGTAAGGTCTTATATAGACAGGTGTGTGGCTTTCCTAATCAAGTCCAATCAGTATAATCAAACACAGCTGGACTCAAATGAAGGTGTAGAACCATCTCAAGGATGATCAGAAGAAATGGACAGCACCTGAGTTAAATTTATGAGTGTCACAGCAAAGGGTCTGAATACTTAGGACCATGTGATATTTCAGTTTTTCTTTTTTAATAAATCTGCAAAAATGTCAACAATTCTGTGTTTTTCTGTCAATATGGTGTGCTGTGTGTACATTAATGAGGAAAATAAATAAACTTAAATGATTTTAGCAAATGTCTGCAATATAACAAAGAGTGAAAATTTTAAGGAGGTCTGAATACTTTCCTTACCCACTGTATATATAACAATAAACTTGCATAATATACATAACACCAATGTCCGTGTTGTCCAACTCACATTGTATCCGCTCACCCAATTCCCACCGGGGCACCACAAGCCCATGCACGTCACAGCAGGGGAGGGGGCACTGCGTGCCCACAGGGTACATTCATTGTCCAGCTGGGCTGAAAGAAAATATATATGTATATATGAGAGAGCAACTAATGCCTCCAGAGAAGATACAGTATCTCACAAAAGTGAGTACACCCCTCACATGTTTGTAAATATTTTGTTCTATCTTTTCATGTGACAACACTGAAGAAATGACACTGCCACAATGTAAAGTAACTACACTTTGCTACAATGTAAAGTAGTGGATGTTCAGCTTGTATAACAGTGTAAATATGCTGTCCCCTCAAAATAACTCAACACACAGCCATTAATGTCTAAACCGATGGCAACAAAAGTGAGTACACCCCTAAGTGAAAATGTCCAAATTGGGCCCAAATTGACAATATTTTGTGTGGCCACCATTATTTTCCTGCACTGCCATAACCCTCTTGGGCATGGAGTTCACCAGAGCCTCCCAGGTTGCCACTGGAGTCCTCTTCTACTTCTCCACGAGGACATCACGGAGCTGGTGGATGTTAGAGACCTTGCGTTCCTCCACCTTCCATTTGAGGATGCCCCACAGATGCTCAATAAGGTTTAGGTCTGGAGACATGCTTGGCCAGTCCATCACCTTTACCCTCAGCTTCTTTAGCAAGGCACTGGTCATCATGGAAATGTGTTTTGGGTCGTTATCATGTTGGAATACTGCCCTGTGGTCCAGTCTCCTAAGGGAGGGGATCATGTCACAGTACATGTTGGTATTTATGCTTCCCTCAATGAACTGTAGCTCCCCGGTGCCGGCAGCACCCATGCAGCCTTAGACCATGACACTCTCACCACCATGCTCGACTGTAGGCAAGACACACTTGTCTTTGTACTCTTCACCCGGTTGCTGCCACACACGCTTGACACCATGTGAACCAAATAAGTTTTTCTTGGTCTCTTCAGACCACAGGACATGGTTCCAGTAATCCATGTCCTTATTCTGCTTGTCTTCAGCAAACTGTTTGCGGGCTTTCTTGTACATCATCTTTACAAGAGGCTTCCTTCTGGGATGACAGCCATGCAGACCAATTTGATGCAGTGTGCGGCATATGGTCTGAGCACTGACAGGCTGATCCCCCACCCCTTCAACCTCTACAGCAATGCTGGCAGCACTCATACATCTATTTCCCAAAAGACAACCTCTGGATATGATGCTGAGCATGTGCACTCAACTTCTTTGGTTGACCATGGCGAGGCCTGTTCTGAGTGGAACCTGTCCTGTTAAACCGCTGTATGGTCTTGGCAACCATGCTGCAGCTCAGTTTCAGGGTCTTGGCAATCTTCTTATAGCCTATGCCATCTTTATGTAGAACAGCAATTCTTTTTTTTTTCAGATCCTCAGAGAGTTCTTTGCCATGAGGTGCCATTTTGAACTTCCAGTGACCAGTATAAGAGAGTGAGAGTGATAACACCAAATTTACCACACCTGCTCCCCATTCACACCTGAGACTTTGCAACACTAATGAGTCACATGACACCGGGGAGGGAAAATGGCTAATTGGGCCCAGTTTGGACATTTTCACTTAGGAGTGTACTCACTTTTGTTGCCAGCGGTTTAGACATTAATGGCTGTGTGTTGAGTTATTTTGAGGGGACAGCAAATTTACACTGTTATACAAGCTGTACACTCTCTACTTAAGCATTTATGCATGGATGTGTGATAAATCCACATCCACATTATGTGGCTTACTATGCCTACATCCTTACTCACGTTTAGAAAGCAACAATTCAAAGTCAAAGTGAAGGGTGCCGGATTGAGCCATGGGGTGGTCAAATTGTGCAGTAAAATATACGGCTGAAGGTAATAAAAAGAAAAAGGGAGATATACTGTATACTCTGTGTCCTGTATATTTCTTTAAATCAGATAAACATATTTCTCACTAAATGGTCTAATGTATATTTATATATATGTGTGGGTATATTGTTTCTTTAAAAAAGTCAAACAGCATTTAAACTAACAAGGGCTAGAAGTCGCAATGTAAAGTATCCACACATAAGGACTATATATGAGTTGCTCAATGGTAATAATAATTATGGCTTGAGAGCATTGAAACAGGAAGCTAACTGGGCACAAAGAAAGCTTATGTAGCCTACCAAAGGCTCAAGAATGATGAGCAGTAATAAATCAATAGGATAAACAAACCCGCAAAAACAGCTTTCAATCATGTGGCATCCCTCCAATGTCAGCGCTGATATGCTGAGAAGCCAGCATTTAAATGTCCCCCACTCGTCCGGCGTGTGATGTCACCGGAACGAGTGCGGATGTGATGGCACCACTGCGCATGCCCCCAAGTCCCAACATGCAATATAGACTACAGGGACTGAGATGCCATGCGAGATGAACATCACAGGGCATGTCCAAGCGGAAGGGGCTTGCCCTCGTAAGCCTCTACAAGAGCCGCCTGTCCCACTGGACGTTGCTATGGTACCTGGGACACCAAAGACAGCAAGCTGTCTGTGACTAGCGCCAGATGGAAGATCCCTCAGGGTCGAAACTGAGAGGGGGTGGGAAATGGGTGGAAGCCAGGTGGCATTTGGGGTAATGTAAGAAGACAGCAGCCCACAGGTCCATGTGGACACACAATGCGCCACTCAACCCCCCGATGTAGCACCGGGTAGCGGCAACCCCAATTGGGCAGGGGTAATGGGCACAAGGCCAGATGTGGAGACAAAGCATCTGGCTATGGTTGGACCGAACGGACAGTAAAAACATTACATAAACATAAATCACAAGGTTAATTATACAACATCAAAAAAGAACAAGTGATTACATTAAAGTTGGCATGAATACAATTTCAAATGAGTAGAGTTAAATAATTATTTATGTATTCTAAGAGTATTCTAATGGAATTAACATTATTAATGACAAGGGCCACTAAGGAAAAATGTCAGGTAGTGATTGGGGGTAGAGAGAGGAGGGACAGAATGAACCAAGGATAAGGGCCAGGGGATGCCGGGGAGGAACTACAGAAAGGGCATGAAGCTAAGATTCTCATTAAGTCCAGGGTATTGGGTGGCCTGGAGAATATAAATCCATTGTGATTCTAACTGTAAAAGCGTTTGGTTGATCCCCCCACCCCGTATGTGGGTGGGTATGGGTTCAAGTGCCATGAATCTGACCATGTGACTGTCAAAATCATGGCACCTGCCTACATGTAAATTTAAGGCTGTAGTTGTTTGATTTTTGAGAATAGGAGTAATATGATCTTTTATACATTTAAAGAAGGGGCATTTTGTCTTGCCTATGTAGAAAGCTCCACATAGGCATTTGGCTAAGTACACAACTCCTATTGTCTGACATGTGACTTTGTGTTTAATCACATGAGTTTTCCATTGGGGAGAACAATTGATTGAGAATTGACTAAAGCCTCATACACGCGGAACGACGATCTTACGTACTATCGGCTTAAATCATATGTTGGCTGTTGTATCTAGCATACTGACTGCACTACATGACCGTACGACCAAAGAAAGAACGTTCAGGTGCATGTAATTAGCATCCGGCCGTTTCTGACATCTGAGCATGCGTGTTTTGCACAATACAACTTGTTGGACCAACTTCTCTGTACACACGATACAACGGTTGTATGACTGCTTGTTGGTACTACCAAGTTTTCTTGTTTGCTCATACAACTCCCATTGTACTAACGATCGATTTCGCATACTACGGTAGTTCGTATGACCTGTTGTATACGATCGTAATCCCGTGTGTATGAGGCTTTAGTATGGGAAAAATTTACACTTACCACATGCAAATGTGCCTGTTTGTTTTGAACCATCCTGGTTGGAACTATTCGAGTGGCTTAGTGGCTTAGTTGCAATCAGGATGGTTCACAACAAATAGGCTCATTTGCATGTGTTAAGTGCCAATTTTGCCCATACTTAGTAAATTCTCGTTCAATTGTTCTCTCCAATGGACAAACTCATGTGATTAAACACAAAGTCACATGCCAGACAATAGGAATTGTGTACTTAGCCAAATGCCTATGTGGAATATTAATATTAATACGAATATTAATTCGGAACGAAATGAATAGCACATGTCTAGTATTTATCACAGTCAACTTACGATAGGAAGGGTGTGCATAATCTCGATGCATTTTGTGAACAAACTCTCTTCTTCAGTGTCCAAAGTCCAACATGTGTTAATAAATGGTGAAAAAAATAACCACCATCTCTTGTGGATAATCCGTAAATGCCCTTTGGGTTAGAAACCCTAGAAGAATATCAGGAAAAGAAGTTGCCAATATTAGGTGATCTCCCACACAGACTGATCCAAAGAAGAAACCCATTAGCCATAACTGTGAATTGGGTCAATTATGATTACACATTGGCAAATCAGGTTTTTATTCTACATTGAACATATCAACAGTTAATCTCTGTTAATGTTCAAAACATTTTAATGTTGCAGTAATTCTTAGTGTTAATATATAGTAAAAGGGTTATTTGCCATGTTGCTGTCTGAAACCTTGCTTCATTTTTAAGTTTCTTCACTGTTCTTTAAGTGCCCCCAACAGACTATGTTACAGAGAATTTGCTCATAATGCAGAGATACTCTAGCAAGGCAAGACCTTTTGGGATTACTTAAGCAGAGGTTGAGAAAATGAATGCTTTACATTGCTATAATATTGGACATGGGATGTCAGTTTGCAGAGTTCACCAATGCAGGGGCAAATTGTTTATTTCTTAGTATGGATTTATTTGTTGGTTTACCACTTCAGCCCCGGAAGGATTTCACACTTTAGGACCAGAGCACTTTTTGCGATTCGGCACTGCGTCGCTTTAACTGACAATTGCGCGGTCGTGCGACATTGTACCCAAACAAAATTTGCGTCCTTTTTTTCCCACAAATAGAGCTTTCTTTTGGTGGTATTTGATCATCGCTGCGTCATTTCTGATCGTCGCTATAAACAAAAGAAGAGCGACAATTTTGCAAAAAAACCCAAATTTCTTACTTTTTGCTAAAAATACAAATCCAAAAAAAAAATCCAATAAAATTTTTTTTTCCATCGGTTTTGGCCGATTTATATTTTTCCTCATATTTGTGATAAAAAAAATCGCAATTGGTGTTTATTGATTGGTTTGCTCAAAAGTGGCCGCGTTTACGGATGATGAGAATTCATTTCTGGGGTTTTTATTTTTTTTTATTTTTTACTAGTAATGGCAGCGATCTGCGATTTTTAGCGGTACTGCGATATTGGGGCAGACATGTCGGACCATTTTGACACTTTTTTGGGACCATTGGCATTTATACAGCGATCAGTGCTATAAAAATGCACTGATTACTGTGTAAATGCCATTGTCAGTGAAGGGGTTAACCTGCAGGGGGCGCTCTAAGGGTTAACTGTGTTCCCTGGGCGTGTTCTAACTGTGTGTGGGCTGCCCTAGCAGGGGAAGGGAAGTGATCACAGCTTCCATGTAGAGGAAGGCTGTGATCACATCCCTTCCCCCTCTCACAGAACGGAGGTCCGTGTTTACTTACACGGACCTCCGTTCTTTCAGTACGGGGGGCATCGTGGGTAGCCGGCGGCGATCGAGTCCGCCGCACCAGCTCCCTGGCCCCCCGGAACCCAGTGAGGGCGCGGGCGCGCCTCCGGCAGCGCGCACGCGTTCACAGTGCACGATCTCGCAGCTGCCGTCGTATGGCGGCGGTTTGCGATATCGAGCCACTTTGTCGCCGTCAACCTGCGGTTGATGGTCGGCAAGTGGTTAAACACACAATCACACATAAATATACAATTGTTGTATGATAATTTTGAGTTTTTAAATTTTTTTACTATTTTTGTCTTGAGGTTTATGTCTATAATGTTGTTTATTGTATTTCCTTCATCTAACACAGTGGTCTCCAAACTGTGGCCCAGGCACCAGATGCAGCCCTTTGCTTGCTTTTATCTGGACGGGCATTACTCCCCCGCACTGTCAGCAACAGTGGGGCATAGAGCCCACCACTCTATTCCTCCTATTGACACCAATGATGGGGCACTATTCATCTCACTTTTACTAATGATGGGACACAATTCCACCCACTGACACCAACAATGGGGCACTATTCCACCCACTGACCTCAACAGTGTGACACTATTCCTCCTACTGACACAAAACGATGGGGCACTATTCATTTCACTGACACCAATGATGGGGTACTATTCCTCCCCCTAGAAAAATGGGGCACTGTTTACTCCCACTGATACCAGAACATTCTCTACTCCCACATAGTCCGGCCCCCGTAAAAATTGAAGGAACTTTGTTTAAAAACTTTGGATACCCCTGATATAACAATCTGAGCTGTTCTGCAAATATGGCTGCACCCACATAGAAAAGCAGATACATGCTATATCCAAAGGCAAGTAGGAAGCAGTATGGGGGGACATTTGTCTGTCTTCATTCTAATGACACTGCATTTGAGTGAATAGTACCCCCCCCCCTAAAATAGTGCTAATTTCATTATATTTATTATATGTATAGTAAATGTTACACATGGGCTTTGTACTTCAGGAGTGCACACCATATCCAGGATGAAAACTCTTTGGCAACTCAGAAGAACTTCAAGCATGGTAAAGTACAGTAAATCTGCACACAGATCTTTGTTCGTTTTTAAAGCACTTTCACTTTTTTGCATGAGCATGGCAGTACAAAAGAGTCAAGCTTCTATTTCACACCGCAACATTTTAGACCATATCTAGCCATTTATCATGTTAGGAGCAAACTACAATACACACATGCAACCATTAAATATTCAAATATCCCTCCATAAAGGGAGTGTCTGCCCTGATCAATGGGAAGATGACAAATGAAGTTGACCTGATGAAGAGCATCCACCTATGTGTCAACCAACACAGCTGTCATTAATCAAATAAACAAAAGATCAAAAACATTATCTATAGCCCCATAAAATCTACCATCACCTTTTGAGAAAAAAAAAATATATATATATCTCTTGATACGCCTACACAGAATGTTTGGCCAACTCCCCTAAAGCCTTTCCTCCTGGCAGCAGCATTTTGGCAGAAAAAAACGCCTGATGCTTGTAAAAGTGTGTAAGTTAGGCTCATTTAGGTGCATTTAGGCATGTTTACAGGCATCAAGCGCTTGGGCATTAAAGTGGTATTATAGCTTATTTTTTTAAAATAACAATCATGTTATACTTACCTGCTCTGGTCAGTGGATTTGCACAGAGCTACAATCCTCTTCTTTTCGGGTCCCCCTCCTGGCTCCTCCTTCTCAAGCAATGCCCCCACAGAAAGCCATTTGCCCTGGGGGCACTGCTGCGTGCTTGCTCCCGAGCCACTGCTCTATGTGTCCATAAAACATAGAGCCGCGGCTCGGCCTGCCTCCCGCTCTCTCCTTATTGGCTCACTGGCTGTTATTGCCAAAATGCTGCTGGGATTACTGGCAGTGAGTTTTTTTCCTGCCTCTAAATGCCTCTGCCTCTAAACTCCTCTAAAAGCCTTTGTGTGCATGGACACATAGGTTAACTTACAGGGGCATATAGAGGCAGGAAAACTAAAACCCCTAGGTGCAACTGAAAAAATGTCCAATGTGCATGAGGCCAAATACTAACCAGGCCCAAACTTACCGAACATCCAAGATCAGACAGGCTCAGGCACTGGGATGTGAGCAGATATGCTACATTTTTGAAAGTGTCACATAGGTTATAAAAGCTCACAACTTCCTTTCCTTTCCTAACATAAGGCATGGAACTTTTAAGATACACTATATTGCCAGAAGTATTAGGACGCCTGCCTTTACACGCACATGAACTTTCATGGCATCCCAGTCTTAGTCCAACATCAGTGCCTGACCTCACAAATGCACTTCTGGAAGAATGCTCAAACATTCCCATACACACACTCCTAAACCTTGTGGACTGCCTTCCCAGAAGAGCTGAAGCTTTTATAGCCGCAAAGGGTGGGCCAACTCAATATTGAACCTTGTGGACTAAGACTGGGCTAGCATTAAAGTACCATTCATGTGCTTTTGGCAATATAGAGTAGATTTAGGAATAAACTAACCACGTGTGCAAGAATTCAGTTGTGTTTATCCGTACATGAAGATCTTTAAAATTTGAATTTAATCTTGACATGATACTGGATAGCAGATTGCTAAAATATGTCATCCTAAGTAGATCTGAAATATCCCTCAGTAGTCAGAGATTCTCCTAATCAAATCCAACCTTTTTATGTATTGAAAATATCAATATCATTTATACCTGATTACTACTTGGCTAGCTATCAGCCTCCATTATATTTGCTTGTATAATAGTTATTTATTTCATCTTGGAATCTTTGGACAAATGCCCTCACTGTGTGCTGAATTTGTAACATTTATTTGACCTTTTTTCATTCTGGAAGCCAAAACCTGACAGTGTTTTAAAATTAATTGCAACAGTATACTCATTGTAAAGGAAAATTATAAAAGCAAAAGGAAAAGACCAGGGATGAGCCAAATGTTACTAAAGTTTGAATGCTAAATCCAAAACACGTTAAACTCAAAGGGAGCAGAATGTTAAAAATCAGTAATGGCAATTCTTTAGGCTAATAGGCAAAGGATTGTCAAAAAAATGACATGGGGGTCTGGGCACTGCCCTGGTGACAGGAACCATGAATCAGACAGAAGTGCAGTAAAAATCACACGTTTTAATAAAAAGTTAAAATGGTATACACAGACTAAACATGGTCAAAACATAGCTAGGGTTCGGTAACCAGAGCAGATAGTCAGAGCAAGCCAATGAAACAGGAGTCCAGAGATCAGCGAAGTCAAACAAACAGCATGCAGGGTCAGGAGGCAAAAGGGAAGTTAGCCGAGCAGGGTCTTGAATCCAGGAACCAGAAGGGAAGTCCAACAGGCAAAAGACTTTCACAGGAAAACGCAGCAGAGATTATCCAGATATCTTGACCAGGCGAAGGCAAAGTTAATCTGATCCAGGCAGTTTATATATCTGGCAGAGCAGGTTTAACAAGCAGATATAGTCATCAGGTGAGACAGAGTGGAAGCTGAGACTGGCAATTAACCCACAGCTGAACAGTCTGCTCTGAGAAGGGAGGGTTGAACCCAATGCTGACACCTGGGGAATATGTACCAAAGCAAAATTGATACAGCAGCAATTTTAATAATGCTTTAATTGCAACATTAAAAATGCAAAAGTCCTTCAACTGCTTCCCATCCGACCAAGGACATACCTGCCACTGGGGTGTGCAGCGGCGCAATCTGTGACACAGCAGATCACAGTATTCTGTGCCAGGCTGCTGTGATTAGCCTAGGTACCATGTGATCACTCACATGTAGTGTTGAGCGAACCCGGACTGTAACGTTCGGGTCCCTACCGAACTTTCGGGTGTCCGTGGCCCGGACCCGGACATTTCAAAAATCGTTCGTGTTCGGTCCGGGGTTCTGCTATTTTACTGGCAGGGCAGCCAATCAACAAGCGTTTCACTGGTTTGCCCTTAGAAGCCATCACAGCCATGCCTACTAATGGCATGGCTGTGATTGGCCAGTGCATCATGTGACCCAGGGTCATTTTATCGTCTTGGGGCCTGGCTTGTGCTTGCTAAAAACTTTACAGGCCCAGGCCCGGTGCCTGTGGGCTTTCAAGCCATCCCTGGGCTTGCAATGTCAGGCCCAAGCGAGTTGTGATGTACACTCACTAGTGTACCATGGATCCGATTAGTGTCGTCGGACCGTGTCTTATGACACTAGACGACACAGTGTCTAACGCGGCGACGTGTGGGGTCACCGTCCATACAGGAACCAGCCTACCCTTCGTCAACTTCCTGAAAACGTAAAAATTACAACGTTAATTTCGTAATAATTTTAACGAC
>BLSH010157057.1:241091-270049 GCA_018402905.1 Glandirana rugosa | reverse complement strand
GTTTTTTTACTTGATTTTAATTTATATTCCCTATCCCCATTTATTTGTAGGGCACTTGCCCTAGTTTGAAGATGATTTTAGAACAGTTATATGGCTTCTACCGTTAATTAATACTTTTCAGACATAGTTTGAAGATGATCCACATTCACCTCCATTTTTGCTTTTTTTATGTTTTTATTTTTTTAAAAATATTTAAAGTTATTTCCCTGTCCCCATTTTTTTGTAGGGCACTTGCCCTACTCTTACCCCCATTTTACTTCCTTTTGCAGCCCTCTAGGGCTTTCCAGGACTTTGTTACAGCCATTTTTGTGCCTAAAAGTTCGGGTCCCCATTGATTTCAATGGGGTTTGTTGTCCGTGCGATCGTTCGGGTTCCGTCCGGACCCGGACTTTGTCACGAAGTTCGGACGGACCAGCAGAACCCGAACTTCCAGAGGTTCGCTCAACTCCACTCATATGCCCACTAGTAAACAACTGTCATGAATGGCGTCTATTCATAATAGCATTGTTTACTATTGGAAAAAACTAACACAAGAGGGTGCCTCTATCTAGGTGTAGGTGAAGGGCTTATGTGCCCCTTCCAATGACGGCTGGGTTCCAGTCAGCGCAATAACTTATTCTTTTTTCTTTGGTATCATATCTTTCTTTAGATCTCAAAACCTAATTTGAGAAGAGCTGCATTCATTTTACCTGTTGTTCCCTACCACTCTCCTGGCCCTTTTATGTGCCTCGTTCAATGACGTTTGGGTTCCAGTCAGTGCAAAAGCTTATTCTTTTTTCTTTTTTACTATTGTGATCTTTGTGATTGGTTACAGTGATTACATGGTACAGGAACCCCCCTATGACCCTGTGATGGCTGTAGCCAATCACAGCAATCACAATAGTAACCAATGAATCATGAATGAAAGCCATTCATGACAGTTAAAATAATTGCTTTTACAGTGATCATCACTGTAATAAGCAATCAAAAATAAAATCCTGATCACCTTCCCAGAGCAGTACAATGTCAATAAGGTGACACTGCACTACTCTGGTGACAGTATGTAAATAAAGAAATTGTAAAACAAAATTATATATATATTTTTTGTTACATACTATTGCAGTCAGTGTCCCTTATTACTGTTGCACTAGTCTCAGTGTTCCTGATCACTGCCAAGCTAGTTACAGTGTCCCTGATCACGGCCACATCAGTCCCATTCTCCCTGATGACTGCCACACCAGTCATATTTTCCCTAATTGCCGCTACATCAGTTACAGTGTCCATGATCACTGCCAAAACAGTCATTGTGTCACCATAAGAACTTGTTCACATGTGCAATGCAATTGGCAAGCACTGAGGAGGCATTTTATTGCCTCCTCACCACCTGCTTTAACCCCTTGGGCCTCACACAAGCAAGCCCATTCACTTGAATTGGTCACAAACAGCGGACATACAGGGGATATCATTTCTGCCCCAGCTGTGAAGCAAAGCTTTGCAGCCACAGCATGTGTACACCCCTAGCCACTGCCTTTGCAGCTAAAGGGAGTTGCAGTTGAGGGGTGTCAAAACTGCGACTCAACCATAAGATTTTACTCCCCCCCAACCTCACATTTGAATGAGCCCTAATAGTGCAGCTAGTCCCAGTTCTCCGATCACCACCACTCCAGCAGTTTTGCCAGACCAGCATAGCTAATATCAATGTTCTTGATTGTTTATTTACCACATTTCTGCCTGTAGCCTGGACCCATCCTATTCCTGTTTGCTGACCATGTCTTCACCTGCACCTGAATGCCCAACTGAATATGTTCCTGCGAGACGCCAGTCCCAGCCATCCCCTGTGGACATCTGCACTCCTGGAACCACAGGAACTCTTTTGTTCTTCTTTTCTTTAGCCTCCTGTACTTCCTGGCCAGTGAACATGGCATTCCTGGGGGCTGCCACATCCCAGTAGGCTAGACTTGCTTGGCTTATAAGAACAGGACCTGCTCAAGGTGACGTTATACTTAGCTACTGTATATTCCCTGACCACTCTTATAGAGGCAACCATTACAGCACGTTGGTTTTGAAAAAAATTGGGTGATACACAAGGTACAATGTCTGGTACAGAATCAGTCCAGGCACTGAAAAAGCCTCACACATGTGGTATTGCCACACTCAGATGGAGTAGCCGAATTTATTTTTAATTGTAATTCTAACTATGATCATGCTGTATGTGAGAAATATCTCAATATAACAATTGACAACTTTGTGTAAAAAAAAAATACATTTTTATTCCTATTGTATATGTTATATAAAAGTTTATATAAAACTTGCTGCAAAAAAATGAAGTCTTCAAAAGACTCTCTATACCCTGGGGTGTTTGCTTTCCAAAATGTGGTCATTGCAAGGGTGTTTTCACTTTCCTTGAGCCCCAGGGCCTCCATAAATGTGATAGGTAGTCAGGAAATTAGATGCATGTTTTATACCCCCTAAAAAGCCTCAAGGTGCTTCTTGGATTTTGTGCCCATGTGTGTGGTTAGGCTGTGAAAAAGTCTCAAACACATGATATTCCTATAGTCAGGAAGAGTATCAGAATGTTTTTGTTGTGTAAATCTAAGTATGCATATGTTGTGTGTCTATCTTATACTATCTTATAAATTGATAACTTTGTATAAAAAAACATTTTCATTTTCTTTCCTGCATTTTCCAAAAACTTGTGGCAAAAAAAATCATTTTCGAAAGACTCATTATTCCTCATAGAAAAGAGTGTTTGTTTTCCAAAATGGGGTCATTTTGTAGGCGTTTCCACTGTCTTGGTGCTCCAGGACCTTCAAAAATGTGATAGGTAGTCAGGAAATTAGATGTGTAATGTATGCTCCTTGAAAGCCCAAATATGCTCCTTGGATTTTGGGTTCCTCCATGTATCTATTCTGTGAAAAAGTCTCGCAAATGTGGTATACCCATACTCGGGGCATAGCTGAGGGGTGTAATTGTAAGTATTTCTATGTCTATGTGTGTGAGACATAACTTTTTAAAATGACGACATTGTGAGAAAAAAAATATATAATTTCTTAATTTACCAGCAAATTGTAACAAAAAAATTGCAACTTCAAAAAACTCACCATTCCTCTTGCTAAATACCTTGTAGTGCGTACAGGGGTAATTTATACTGTTCATTTTAGGACCTCAAAAAATGAGATAGGCAGTCAGTACATCAGAACATGGAGGGGAAAGCGTTTTGTCATTGATAAGCCCAACCATTGGATCATGCAGTAGGACAGTTTATTCCAACAAACAAGTTCCAAAACTGGCCAAACAATTTTGGAACTTGTTTGGTAATTATAGAATAAACTGTCCTACTGCTTATGATTCAATGGTTGGGCTTATCAATGATTCTAATGAATAAAAGAATGGCCTAGTACATTATCCAAATATTTATTAAAAATGGTGAACAATTAAAATCTACTCACAACCAAAGGTGATAAACATGTTCATCAAGCCACACTATGTGGCTGAACACTCCCAGACTGCCTGGAACCACCAGTGAAGGGGGGGCCTAGGCTTGGTTCCTGCTGGCTAACACTTTTAAAAGGCCAGTCCTTCTTCTTCAGAGCCAAATTGCAAATGGTTATTCGGCAATAGTTATACATTAGCTGATAAGGCAGATACACCCATAACGTGAGAGCTAAGGCCCCTCCCTGAGGGGGTGTAAAGGGAAGGGGCGGGAATGCAGAAGGGACCCCAAGCTGAATGAATTAAAGTTTGATGTCCCTGGGGCTGTGTTAATGTCAACACAGTGATGAAAAAAGATGCACATGAGATAGTTGTGCACATAGTGGGAATATGTAGTAAAGAATGTATATGACCTACCATGATGGAAGCCATTCACACTTGTGCAGGAGCATTGCTGTTGATATCAATGATTCTATCCTGGCACAGTGCTTTTTCCTCCCCTCCCCTCCATGTTTTATTTTGTAGTCTCATTGTAGCAGCAGCAATATAACTTATACAAAATATTTTTTTCACGTCTTCCACATACTGTAGGTGTTTGTCTATGTGCCTGGCTACCTGTTTTTATAAAGTCAGTACATCAGGACTGATCAATTTTCAAATATATATACCATAGTTTATAGACTCTATAACTTTCACACAGACTAGCTAATATGCACTGATTTGAATTCATTTTTACCAAACAAATGTGGCAAAATACATTTTGGCCTAAATTCATGAAGAAATATTATTTATTTGCAAAAACTTTTTTTCAAAACTTTCTGTATTTTCTGTATTTTTTAATTTATATAGCAAAAAATAAAAAAAACCCAGTGGTGATTATATACCACCAAAAGAAAGCTCTATCTGTCTCACAAAATGAAAGAAATAATCATTTAGGTTCAGTCTTGAATCATCATTTAACCACTTAAGGACCGGAAGGATTTCCAGCTTTAGGACCGGAGCCCTTTTTGCGATTCGGCGCTGCGTCGCTTTAAC
Organism: Glandirana rugosa; assembly: GCA_018402905.1. NCBI lineage: Eukaryota > Metazoa > Chordata > Amphibia > Anura > Ranidae > Glandirana > Glandirana rugosa. The sequence goes on along the minus strand of BLSH010157057.1, from coordinate 265,603 downwards.
TGAAAATTGCGCGGCCGTGCGACGTTGTACCCAAACAAAATTTGCGTCCTTTTTTTCCCACAAACAGAGCTTTCTTTTGGTGGTATTTAATCACCACTGCGTCATTTCTGATCACCGCTATAATCAAAAGAAGAGCAACAATTTTGCAAAAAAAAAAACAAATTTCTTACTTTTTGCTAAAATACAAATCCAAAAAAAAATATAAAAAAATTTTTTTTTCACCATTTTTGGCCGATTTATATTCTTCCTCATATTTGCGATAAAAAAAATCACGATTGGCGTTTATTGATTGGTTTGCGCAAAAGTGGCCGCGTTTACGGATGATGAGAATTCATTTTTGGGGTTTTTATTTTTTTTTATTTTTTACTAGTAATGGCGGCGATCTGCGATTTTTAGCGGTACTGCGATATTGCGGCGGACATGTCGGACGATTTTGACACTTTTTTGGGACCATTGGCATTTATACAGCGATCAGTGCTATAAACATGCACTGATTACTGTGTAAATGCCATTGGCAGTGAAGGGGTTAACCTGCAGGGGGCGCTCTAAGGGTTAACTATGTTCCCTGAGCGTGTTCTAACTGTATGGGGCCTGTCCTAGCTGGGGAAGGGAAGTGGTCACAGCCTCCATGTACAGGAAGGCTGTGATCACAGCCCTTCCCCCTTCACAGAGCGGAGGTCCGTGTTTACATACACGGACCTTCGTTCTTTCACTCCGGGGGGGGGGCATCGCTGGTGGCCGGCGGCAATCGAAGCTGCCGCACCCGCTCCCTGGCCCTCCCCGGACACAGTGAGTGCGCGGGCGCGCCTCCGGCGGCGCGCGCGCGCTCACTGTGCGCGATCTGGCGGCCGCCGTCATCTGGCGGCCGCCGTCATATGACGGAGATTCGCCTTACAGCGCCACTTTGCCGCCGTCAATTGCCGATTGACGGTCGGCAAGTGGTTAAAGTGTAACAGCGCTGAAATCAGAAAAAATGGCCTGGCAGGAAGCGGGTGAAAGTGTCCAGTATTGAGGTGATTAAATAACATGCCTGTGGGACGCCTCAACTGCTTCTATGAAGTGGTACATCAGTGCAATGTACAGTATACAACCAACTGCAGCAAACCTGACATTTACCAAAAAAAAAGAATGCTGTAAATGATAGCTTCAGCTACCTTCTGTTTGTAAATAAATTTCCTTCACCTGTACCAGACTCTTATCCTAGATGAGGTATATATAGATGTTAATAGAGGACACAGAAAAACTGACGTGCGGTTCCCCTTAAAATACACCTCAAACCCATATCCTTGATGAGTGTCTGGTATTGATGTCAAGGGGGATCCCATGCAAAAGAAAAATGGCATGTGGTCACCCCCAAATGGTTTGAATTTTAAGGGGGAACCCCACATAAAAATCAAGCAAATAAGTGTGGAGTCCCCAAACAAATCCACACTAGACTCTTATCCAAACATGTGGATATCAGGTCAGTATTATCAAAGAGGCCTCCCTACTAATTACATCAGAGGGGTCTCCCTAATTACATCATTGACCAAATAGGAAAATGGCCATATCCCTTGACTGCGCTTTCCAGGCATGGCTCTATCATGTTCTTTTAATCATCATTATTGTTATTTGTTATAAAAGTGTCAGACTGAGACAGAAGTGCAGTAAAAATTACACTTTTTAATAAAATGGTAAAATAGTACAAACAGAATAAACGTGGTCAAAACATAGCCAGGGTTCGGTAACCAGAGTGGGTATTCGGGAACAAGCCTGCAAAACAGGAATCCAGAGATCAGCGTAGTCAGAAGCAGCTAACGGAATCAGGAACCAGAAGGGAAGTCAGCCAGGCAAAAGTCTTTAACAGGAAAACAGAAGAGAGTATCTGGATATGTTAACCAAGGCAAAGGCACAGGAGATCCATCCAGGCAGATTAAATAGCCAGCAAAACATAAGTATCCAGGCGCATGGACAGTAAACCCAATGGGTAAAAAATGACTGGAAACTGACGCCGCTGCTGTCCCAAACTTAAAAACCAATGAGATAGATACAGTCAAACCAACAGGGGAAGAACAGTGCTGAACCACAGAAAGTAGAAAGATAATCCTCAGTGTAAGTATGTAACCAAGGAATTTTTATTCCAAAGGGTTCAAACATATAAAACATTAAATCTGTGGTGATTAAAACAATGGGAGCAATGAAATGAGTCTCTGATCGTGGAGTACAATTCACGTCTCAGGTTTGGAAGGCAATATGCTCGGGTTTGGGGATTGAACTATCATTCTCGTCTGCTTACCATCCACAGACGAACGCCCAGACTGAGAGAACTAACCAAACCCTGGAGCAGTACCTCCGTTGTTACTCTTCCTTCTCCCAGGATGATTGGGTCTCATTGCTTCCGGTAGCCGAATTCGCCTACAATAACACGGTGCATTCGGCCACTAAACAATCTCCGTTTTGGGCAAATCTCGGCTACATCCTACATTCCTACCCAGCATGAGTCCAGAAAGTACAGTGCCAGCGGCCTAAAGCATCATGGAATTCTTGGAAAAAAAACAACCGATTGCTACAGGAGACACTATCCCGGACCCAGGAGCTCAACAAGAAGGCCTTTGACAAAGGGAAGCGAGGGGAATTGGACCTGCAACCAGGCGACGAGTTTGGCTGGCGACCAAAAACCTGAAACTTCCCTGCCCCCCCATGAAGTTGGGACCAAGGTTCATGGGGCCCTTCCCCATAAAGAAAAGAATCAACAAGGTGGCATACAAGCTGGTCCTTCCTCCATCCATGCGAGTCTACCCGGTGTTTCATGTCACGCTACTTAAGCCGGTGACCCAGGATCCTTTTTCGGGACGGAGGACAGCTCCACCAGGGCCAGTTCTAGTGGACGGAGAGGAGGAATTTGAGTTGGAGACTATCCTGGCTTGTAGGAAGAGGGGAGGCTCAACCCAGTTCTTGGTCAAGTGGAAGGGGTATGGTCCAGAGGAGAACTCAAGAGAGCCCAAGGACAACATCCACGCCAAAGAGCTTATTGAAGAATTCTGGAAGAAACACCCAGAACTGAGAGCCCAGTTGGGCATCTGGAGGCTGCCCCTTGGGGGGGGGGGGGGCAATGTTAGGAAAAAGGAATTCCTGGCCATTTCTGGCTTCCCATACGCGTTCGCACACGAGCGCGCGCCCGTGCGCGCTAATGGCGCCAATAGTGGCCATTTAAGCAGGACAGCACCAGGAAGCAAGTGCTGTCCGTTCTACAGCGTTTGTGTGTTCCTGAAGCAACCTGTGATCCTGACTGTTTGTTCCTGTGACCCAGCCTGTTTTGACTCTGCTATTGATCTCTGCCTGCACCGACCCCGGCTTCCACGACCACTCTTCTGCCTGCTCCCTTGTACCTCGCTGCCCGTCTGTTAACGAACTCTGGTTGTACCCAATTACTCTTCAGCCTGACCCATCTGTACTCTTCCGCCAGCCCGTTACCGACCCGGCATGCATCACTACGCTTCAGCTTGCATGATTACCACACGGACCAGCACACCACCACCAGTGACCCAGTCCGACCCTCGTGCCTCCCTGTACCCCCGAGCTCCCTGTCTACACTACCAGGGGTTCAGGAATCAGGGTTGTAAGAGAGGTTGCCCACTGCATAAGTCAGACTCCACCACCAGGTACGTGACACAGGGGCAAGATTTGGACAGTGATTGGATGTGGGAATGAAAAAAGAGGTCACCAAGGTTACACCTAGAACCTTGGTGTGAGCGGAGGGAAGGATAGTTGCTCTATTGATCTCAATTCAAAGGTTGAGCAAGGGGGCACAGGAATACATAAAGTCGAGGAAGGAGGGCACATGGGTATGTAAAGTTGGGGGAGGGTGTACAAGGGTAAATATTTTTTGTACTCTGAAAGGTGTGCTTGCACACTCAGTGTCCAAGTGAAACAAATAACTGACCTGAGTGTACAGGCATCTTTCTTACAATGGCAAACAGGCGTGCCTTTCATAGTATAGGGCTGAAGAAGAACAGGCTTATCTCTTTTTTAGTCTTTCCCTCAGTTTTGCAGTTAGAGAACCTGGGGTCTTAGAATTTTGTCTGCAGGTGGTAACTTCAAATAGTTAGAATATAGTTATAATGAAGTATTTTTGGATTTGGTTTCCTTTAAATTATGTTTCATTGTCTTAGTAATTACTTTATATATGTGTAGCCATGCCCCCGTAGGGACTGCTGAATGTAGTGTACCTGTCAACCTGCCCAGCCCAACATCCATCTCTCAGACACTCAGAGACATAGAACAGTACATAAGCTTTGTTTTCGTTGTTTTATTGAGGGGATTGAACTTAGATGGGAAAGGAAAATGATGGGATGCCCAGAAAGATTCAATATAACTTGATTGGGACACGATATGCACTCCTGTATATACACTCTAGTCTTCTCTCTAGCACAACTGTTGCTTAAGACCTCTTTCCTTTACTCTTCCAGCACTTCACTTGCTGCAGAATGTTAGTTCACCAGCACTTCACCTGCTGCAGAACTTTATCCCTTAAGACTAGCTAATACCGCATGGTTAGGCCTGACACTAACTCAGCCAGGCCTCAGTGGATTGCCTTTTGCGAGCAGAGGTCTCCTGCCCCTGTGGTGTAGAAATAGTTCAGTTTCTAGCTGTCTTCTACTCAGCTACCAACCCCAGATAACTCTCTTCAGGCCCTGCCAGCCAGCCCGGCTGCAATGACCTCTCTCCACTGCCCTTCCCGCAGTCCACTCTACTGATTCTGCACCCATCTCAAACTGCAATCTCCTAGTTCTCTCTGGCATGCCTCCCCAGTCCTCCCAACTGTGCTTCACTCACCAGCACTGCACTTACTGTGACCAGTTGTCCTCCCTGGAGTTCTTAACAGTGCTTACTTCCGCTGTCCTCTCCTTGCTCTCTCGTGTGCCTTTGTACCAGGATCTCTTTTCCCGGAATGCACCTGAGCCCAGACCCAAGGTCACCCCCCCAGTCTGGGGAGTCCCCTGTAGGCCACTACAGCCTCCGCACTCTCACTCCATCTCTTCCACCCAACGACTCCTCCCCAACTGGGCTGACCCTGGGTATTTAACCACTTGACGACCAAGGGAGTGTATATACGTCCTTGGCTTTCAGTGGTGATATCTGACACCATTCAGATATCGTTTTTTTCAGCTGGCGATTCTGAAGAGGATAAAAGTGGTCTTAGCGGCGGATTCGCCGCAAGATCACTTTTATCAGCGGCGGGAGAGGTGCCCCCCCTCCCGCTGCTTTCCGGTCATCTCCGTTGCTTACCGGACCCGCCGGCAGCGGCAGAGATGATCCGATCTGTCCCCCCCAGTGTCCGTGAGCCGAGTGAGCGGCTTCAGGGCGGAAATGACGTCAGAAGTCACGTCCGCCCAACAGTCTTAAAGGGGCCGTTTATTTTTTTGTTCTGTCATTTTTTTTTTATTTCTTTTTTTTTTTGCATTTTAGTGTAGATATGAGATCTGAGGATTTTTTGGCCCCAGATCTCATATTTAAGAGAACCTGTCATGCTTTTTTCTATTACAAGGAATGTTTACATTTCTTGTAATAGGAATAAAAGTGATCAATTTTTTTTTTTTTAAAGAACAGTGTAAAAATAAAAAGTAAAAAGCAAAATAAATAATTAAAAAAAAAAAAAAATTTAAAGCGCCCCGTCCCCGCGAGCTCGCGTGCAGAAGCGAACGCATACGTAAGTCCCACCCACATATGAAAACGGTGTTCAAACCACACATGTGAGGTATCGCCACGATCATTAGAGCGAGAGCAATAATTCTAGCACTAGACCTCCTCTGTAACGCAAAACTGCTAACCTGTAGAATTTTTTAAACGTCGCCAATGGAGATTTTTAAGTTGCAAAGTTTGTCGCCATTCCGCGAGTGGACGCAATTTTGAAGCATGACATGTTGGGTATCATTTTACTTGGCATAACATTATCTTTCACTATATGGAAAAAAATGGCCTAATTTTACTGTTTTCTTATTTTTTAACTAAAAAAAATGAATTTATTTTAAAAAAAGCACTCTTGGAAGACCGCTGCGCAAATACGGTGTGACATAAAATTTTGTAATGACTGCCATTTTATTCTCTAGGGTGTTAGAAAAAAAACAATATATAATGTTTGGGGTTCTAAGTAATTTTACAGCAAAAAAATGTTTTTAACTCATAACCACCGAACCCAAAAACAGGCTTGGTTGGTAAGTGGTTAAGGAGGCCTGCCCCCTGCCAATCCAGGTTGGGGATTGGTCAAAGCTCCCTAAATTACTCCAAGTGGCTACACCCAGCCCTACCCTGAGCCACTCCCTGCCCAGAATAGAAACAAACAGGCCTAGCCACCAGCTAGGCCTGCCTAAATTTTCCTACCCTGCCAGAAAAATCTATTCTCTAGCACCTACCTATCTAGAGGGTGCTACATATGGTTGTGCATTTTCGGCAAGTGGAATATTCCATTTTTTAAAAACTATATTTAAATGGTGTATATCACTTTACTTGCAAATTCTTTTGTCAACCAGGTCTCACAAATGGACATGCTAAGCTAAAGTACTTGGACTGGGGAAGTGGAGGGAGTTCATTTCAGAGAAGCATACCAAGGCACACTGAGAGCATTCCCTGGCTTCAGGATTAAGCCCATCAACTGTCATATCTCTATACAATTAAAGTTCTCTTAGTAACTATTGAAGCACCGTCAAAGGGAATACTGCTGGTAGGTTGGCGCTAAAGTCTGGCTCCCAATAATAAAGTGTAATTTCTTTCTTTCTTTCTTTCTTTCTTTCTTTCTTTCTTTCTTTCTTTCTTTCTTTCTTTCTTTCTTTCTTTCTTTCTTTCTTTCTCTCTCTCTCTCTCTCTCTCTCTCTCTCTCTCTCTCTCTCTCTCTCTCTCTCTCTCTCTCTCTCTCTTTCTTTCTTTCTTTCTTTCTTTCTTTCTTTCTTTCTTTCTCAATTCCATTGTCTATATTGGTTATGTTACCAATTTAGATATAATCAGTGCTTGGTAGAATTCTTCTTTAACTGTGCAACTTGATATGGCTTTATAGTTTATTTCTGTTCTTTTCATGCATTTATAGTATTAAATGATGATCTGTACTTACCAGTTCTACAAGATTACTTGGGTGCTGTGTTTTCTGGTATTGTGGCAGGGCCGAGATTTTTTTTTTTTTTACAAGGAAACTAATATTTTTATCTACTGAACACAATGTATTTCACTTTTTCACATTAATATTCCAGTGGTTGGAAGGATTATTTGCTGGAAAGCTGTGTCTTTATGATTAGAAAGTAGTAAGCCTCCCCGGTGGTATGATTGACTTCAGGGCAGTAAATAACAGCTTAGTAGCTCCTTTAAGGCCATCTGGCACTCTATTGTCTGATGACAATAGTTTATGTTTGTACAGTTTTTCACTTTAAGTGTGTACTGCTGCTTGAGAAATATCTTTTGCAAAGCTGAGAAGTAATACATCTTCAGGGAGTTTCTGAATGAATTCCTAGAGTACATAACATAGCAAAAAAGGAATATTTCATTTGGGCTATTTGAATCAAAGCTGTCTGAATCAACAGTGGGAAAATGTCCCATTTCCATGTCTTCCTCTCAATTGGACAGGAATTGAAACGAAAGCTCTCAAGTGGACACATAAATAACAATAATAAAAATAACAATAAAACATGTCTTTTGTGGCTTGGACAAGGGTTAGAACCTCTATTTAGTTTTCTTTATTACCTCTGTATACCCATTGGGGAAATTTCACTTCCTGTCCGAAAGACATTTGTGTGTCAGGATATAAGAGGATGTCACCACAACAGGAGCTGTAAGGTAACCTCCCAAATGGGAATGTAAGCTGTAATAAAAAACCTACATGTGTACCTCACGTTTAAAAGTGTGTTTTGAATAAATACATTTTTTCAATAAAAATTATATTCTCAGATCATTGAACCCTTCTCTTCCCCCGAAGAAGGAAAGCTTAGATTTTCCAAAACGCGTTGGGTTGCATCTTATGATTTGGCCACCTGCTACACAGGGCCAATCCGGTGCTCCATCTACATGAGTATTAGGGTATTTTACCACTGTAATGTATATGTTCTAATAACTGTTTTTTATGAAACATGATTTTGATACTGTGTAAATAAAACTTTGTACATTTTATTCATCACATATCTGTATGACCTCTATTTCTGCCTGAAAAGTCCCATGGGATTCAATCCATTTGTGTGTAATGAAAAAACCTATGAAGGTTTTAGTGCCTTCCAATGCAATCCATCGGTAAAAAAGGAGTTGGATTTTAAATGGATACCTAAATCCCTTTTTACAGTTTTATGAGGTAGTTTTATGAGGGTGCTAGTGATTTACTGGTGATTTTTTCCCCCCTAGGTGTCAGCTTCCCCCAAAGTGTTTCATTCTTTGTGGTTTATGGTGGAGTAGAGGGATTCTCTCTATTTGAGCTGAATTCTATCCTAGAGTTGGCCTTTACCTTTCAGACAGATGGACTTACATTTTCATAAAGCACACTTATATATAATGCAGAATTCATAGTTGACTTGATGATTACAAGTTGCCCAGGTCCTGAAACAGTAAGACAACCACAAATCATAAAATTTTCATTATTGGGATCATATGTGTTTTCACCGGGACTAACAGACTCAAAATTTAAATTACTTAGGAGGCAGAATGTTTTCAGATGCATCCATTTCGCAGTGAACAATAGGCTTCTGTCCAGTTGTGAAATCGAGACCCGATTTCACAATGATCTTGACTTTCTACGATGGGCACAAGTAATTGCTCACATTCGGTCACTACCAGCAGATCACCAAACCCTACGTCAGCTCACACCACTGGAGCAGATCTGCATAGATGGAGATCAGCTCCCTCACTCACTCTCACATTTTTATGCTCTCCAAACGAACTAGGTAGAGATGTCTGATCTCACCTTTCTACAACAATGGGAAACTGACCTCCAAACTATGTGTTCTCAGCCTCAGAAAGACAAGATAATACTTTTTGCTCACAAAGCCTCCTTGGCTAGTAGATACCAGGAGGAAGGTTATAAAATCCTCACATGGTGGTATAGAACTCCAGTCAAATTGCATAGAATATACCCAAAGGTCCCAAATATATATTGGCGCTGTGGGGAGTCTGTGGGGACCCTTCTACACATTTTCTGGGAATGCCCAAAATTGAATAGTTTTTGGACTGTTGTGGAATCTGCCATTAAAATGCTGACCGGAGCCTAGCTTGGTAGGAATACGGCGGCATACTTATTGAATGACACCCCAATGTCTAACAAGAAATTTAAGAACTCATTATTGAGGCATTTGCTTACAGCTGCTATGGCCTGTATTCCAGCTTTGTGGGAAAGTACGTGTTCCCCTACAATTTCTCATTGGAAGACGAGAATCGCAGATATCCAGGTTATGGAGAGTCTTACCATGGCTTTGAAGGAACTAGAAGACAAATATTGGGAATATATGTTAGCTTTTAAATGATTGCCAGTTGATATAATGTTCATTGAATACTACCTATGCCTGGATGTGCCTTGATCTATTTTGAACCTTATTCTTTTGGCTAATGGTTTTGTACAATCTTTGACCTTTAAATAAAGAATTAAAAAAAAAAAAGCTTCACAGTTGGTATGAGGTTCTTCACCTGAAATGCTGTCTTCAGTTTGCACCAAACGTGTGTGCTGTTACTGTTGCATAACAACTCAGTCTTTAATTCAGCAGTTCAAAATATATTTTTTCCAGAAGTTTGAATGCAGACAGCACACAAAAAATACTGGTAGGGGTTCTATGACTTTCCTATTCTACCAAATAATTTTTATTTCTGTCTGCGTTGCTGTTGGGGATTTACCCTCACTTCCTGTTTGCTAAAACACCAGTCCGCAGTACAGGAAATTACTCTTTCTAACAGAGCCCCAGATAGAGCTGAAATTTGACAGGTGTTCTAACATTTCCCCACTGTATGCAAACTGAAAAAAAATAATTTTGGTTGGTCTTACAATTTGATCCCTTCCACTCCTGTCACCAATGATGCCACCATTAGCATGTTTTCCTGTATTAGTTTACTGCAGCACTGTGATTGTTCCCTCACATTTTGGATCTTCACCATTAGCCTTGGCTCTACACTACATGGGAGCAGGGCACATTATGTGGGAGTAGGGCACATTACATGAGAGCAGAGCGCATTACTTGGGAGCAGGACACAATATATGGGAGCAGGCAACATTAAGTGAGAGCATTTTTGTAAATAGTGCTACTTCAGAAGGTCAAAGGCACCTTCATCCCTTGTTTGAAAAATTGAAAATAAATAAAGAAATGGGATTTTTATGGTGCCTACACAATGAAACTCAAATAGGTTAAAATATACAAAATTTTAATTTTATCATACAAATATAAAAGAGAACATCAGATCTAAAATCTGTTACATGTGGTAGTGTCCATTACAATACTACCACTGGGATATAGTTGATTAGAATAATCCGAATTTTATCACATTGCCTGTATGTTCAACATGTTTCGCAGTTCTTTGCTTCATCAGGAACTTTTTATAGGCGTGGATGAATTCTAAATGGATGACAAATACATTTTTGTAAAACAATACCAACAAAATACATAATATAATGCATACATAGTTTGTTGTGGGAGTGAAAGCTCTCTACCAAGTTATTATATTTAGGCACAGAACCAACCATACGAATCATTAACCATAGTATTAAACTTTTTATTTTTTATTTTAATTTACCTGATCAGAGGTCAGAATGAAATAATCCTGCCAGAAAGCCAGTAAGATCAACTGAACCAAATCCAATCCCGGGAAAAATAAAGGCCCATAAATAGGCTGCAGAGTGGAACAATAATACATGAAAAAATGGTCCCTTCATTTGAAATTATATTTTAAATCTGTTGCTGCAAATATATATTGTATACACAGAGAAGGACCAATCAACTACAACTGAGATGGGGGCACAATCCACGAGGGGCCCAATCTCAGTTTGGGTCCTTACTCAAAATTGATCAAACCACAGACACCCATATGTAAGAGCGATAGGCAGGGGATAAATAGGTACAGAGGCTTAGAATAGGACCAAACTAGATACTTCTAGGATAAAACAAATTTTTGTAAATAAATACCTGTCAAGTTTGTCTTGATAAAAATCAACGATCAAACAACAGTTGCTCCAAGAAAAAAAACATATAAAGAATGATAGATATGGTCAGACAATCAAGGTGACCCCAGTTGTGTTCCAATTATTTTTCTCCCATGGGTAGTGGGATAGATAATTGCACTGTGGGATAAAAAAACGCAATAAGACTTGATCCATTGGATGTCTGGGACAGAGTGTCACTGCAAGTGCACTCCTCCCCAGGAAATCCATAAAGGTCCATTTCAATTGAGAAGAAAACAGAAAAACACTTAGTCACAAAGGATAGATACTAAACGATCATACCTAGTCATCAGCCTCCGAATGTTTGGCGTTACCCCGCAAAGAACAACAGAGGATACCGGGTGCGAGGAGCACAATGTCCTCTCGCACCTTTATAGGAAGCAGTCTTCACTCCAATCAGGCGGCATCTGACGTCACCGCCATGCGACAGCGGACAGTAAACCCAATGCGCATGAGCTGACGTCAAACGAACGTGCACGACGGACGTGTAAAGAACGTCAAGACGAACCCATGAGGTATCACGCATTGCTTCGATTCTTCCGCCGCCATCTTGGAAAATCCCCAGTGATGGGAAAAGACCAAGCAATGGTATTTGAACTGGAGGAAAAGAGAAAATGGGCCCAAAGGGAGGAGTCCATTGTATGGATACTCCTGAATCCCTAGAGGGCCAGTTAATCTCAGATGGAAAATCTCTCGAAGAGAGATGGCAACCCTACCTGAACAAAATAATCATGCCTCCTATAGATGAAAGGATATACTGCACCTGGACAAGGAACAGTGCCAGTGTGCAGTATAGGGGGCGATAAGGGAAGAATTTTAATGGAATAAACAGGAGGGACGTTGCAAGGCCAGCCACAGGGCACCCGATCTGGAGATGATTGAAAGTCCCGATAGAGCCCGGCGACGTCTCCCCCAGTCCGTACAACCTAGAAAAAAGGGCACATTTCCCATTAACTGGCTCAGCCCAATTGTTCCACAACAACATTATATAGAACAATTCACATTGTAAAGTAAACCCGCTTAACCAATGTGGGTTTTAAATCATATGGTTGGTTCGAGTCAATACATATTTAAATGTTTAAATGTTCAAACATTTTTTATTTAATTCCAAAAAAAGAAAAAACTAGCATGGGTACAGTGTTTAATATGTAGAGCAAATGGCACCATCTGTTTGCATTGATGGTTGAGATTTTAATTCAAAAGTTGGGACTCAGGTCACAGATGGAAAAGAGAGAGGAGATCACCAGTAGTCTAAAAAATTATTTTCAATATATATATATATATATATATATATATATATATATATACACTATCATAGAAAAGGTTTGAAACTCATAGCCTCGTTGAGGCCTGGATATTTAGTCGCAGACAGCTGCAAGATCCACCTTGCCTCCCTTTGCAATAGACATTTGTTCCAATCACCACCTCTGATATGGGGAGGGGCATGATCAAGGGCAACAAAGTGAATGAATGACAGATCGAAGCCATGGTGTAGACCACTATGTCTACTGATTGGGGTCTCCATTTGTTTTTTCTTGATCAAAGACACATGATCACGAATGCAATGAAAAAAGGGTCTTTTTGTCTTACCAAAGTAGTAGGCACCACAATTACACTGCATCAAATATATGATGCCTGCCGCCCAGCAACTGACAAAAAAGGTTGGTTTCCATTCTCGGCCATTTGGGAGATAAATGACACAAGTGTGGGTAATATACGTACAAAAATTGCAACTACCACATGGTGCAATGCCACGCTTCTTGGTAATGGTATCCCTCCCTTTGGTATAGTGACTGTGAATGAGGTTATCCTTAAAGGAACGCAAACGTTTAAAAGTTATTTCGGGATGTGGATTTATGTATTTTAAAATGGTTTCATCTGCCGTTAGAAGATGGCAGTACTTTTGTACAATGCGTCTAATTTTATGGTGATGTGCTGAGTATTTAATGATTAGTCTGGTAGTAGATTTAGAAGTCAATTTTTTGTTTTTTGTGGAATGAATCAGAGTATCTCTATCCTGCATTTTGGCTCGATGGTAAGCTTTTTTAAGGCAGGATCTACTATAGCCACGCTGTAGCAGACAAGCCTGTTATGACTTGGCTTCAAACTCAAAATCAACTGGATCTGTACAGTTCCGTCTTATTCTCAAGTATTGGCTATAGGGTTTACTCGTCACCAAAGGAGCAGGGTGAGAACTAGTAGCATGAAGTAATGTGTTACCAGATGATGGTTTGCGAAATAGAGTTGAGCCCAAGCTATGATCACTATTGACAAAAATCCCAATGTCTAAAAAATCAATACGATGTTGATGACATTGGTATGTGAAGTTCAAATTAAATTTGTTGACCTTTAGAGATTCACTACCACATGTAACGGATTTTATATCTGATGTTCTCTTTTATATTTGTATGATAAAATTAAAATTTTGTATATTTTAACCTATTTGAGTTTCATTGTGTTGGCACCATAAAAATCCCATTTCTTTATTTATTTTCAATTAAGTGAGAGCAGGGCACATTAAGTGGGGACACAATATCTGGGAGCAGGGAACATTACATGAGGGTAGGGCACACTACTTGGAAGCAGGGCACAATATATGGGAGCAGGGCACATTACGTGGGGCAAGGGCACATTATGTGGGAGGAGGGAACATTATGTGCGTGAAGGGCACATTACATGGGAGCAGGGCGCATTACGTGGGAGCAGGGCACATTACATGGGAGCAGTGCACATTACATGGGAGCGGGGCACATTACATGAGAGCAGGGCACCATACATGAGAGCAGGGCACATTACATGGGAGCAGGGCACATTACGTGAGGGGGAAGCAGGGTACAACACATGACACACATTACATGGGACAGACCGCAGGGCAAATTACATGGGAAACACTATATGGGACAGACCACAGGGCACATTACATGGGGCACACTTCATGGGACAGACCACAGGGCACATTACAGGGGGCACGCTACATGGGGACAGACCATAGGTCGCATTAAATTGGACACACCACATGGGACAGACCACAGAGCATATTACATGGGGCACACCACATGGGACAGAGCACAGGGCACACTAATGGGACAGAGCACAGGGCACATTACATGGGGTGCACTATATGGGACAGAGCACAGGACACATTACATGGGGGACACAGCCTGGCTGTCACGGACCTTTGGGTAGAGCCTGGAGAGCAGAGGAAGGGCTCTCGTACAGCCCCGGTTCAAGGACCACTGAGGTTGCAACAATGGTCGTAAGAGCACGGTGCGGTAGGAGTGCCTGCAATGTTCTCTGTTTGTTGGCAGGTAAGAGAAGCGGATGGCAGCGGTGGTAGAGGGTGCCGAGCTGCTGCTGGTGCAGGCACGTTGTGGATGCAGATGTACTGCGGATGCAGGTACGCTGAAAATGCTGGAAGCTGTGAAGACTGGTGCAGAGTCAGACAAACCAGATCATACACGGGAGATCAGAAACATCAGAGACAGCAAGCACAGAGTGGTCAAAGTTCAAGCAGAGATCTGGCAATAGAGGATCATGGAGACGCAGGTAAATCAAGGTCAAAAGGCAAGCCGAGGTCAGCAGTGGGGAAACTCAGAATGGTCAGGAAGCTGGGTATAAATTAAATTACGGAGAGACACAGGAACAGGATACAGGGGAAAGCTGCAGATCAGACAGCGATGCCCTAGTGCAGCTGTCATCCTTATATGTGCCAAATAGCGCCAAGAACAATTCATGCACGCACATCTGTGCGCCTATGCCCATTCTGTTGGGTAGCCCGAGATTGTGTCTGCTCCTGATATTGCCCCTCCCAATGGGCAGTAGGGATGGGCCCCCGGTTCGAGTCGAACGGTGTACGGTAGGGATGGGCCGAACGGACCACTGTTTGGAACTTTAGAACATCCCGAAAGTTTGGCCCCAAACACCGAGCCCCATTGAAGTCAATGGGACCCGAACGTCAAAAATCAAAAGTGCCCATTTTGAGAGCTTATATGCACGTAATTGGGCATACAATGTTTATAGAGGTCCGGGTCCTGCCCTAGGGGACATGTATCAATGAAAAAAAAGTTTGTAAAAAACATAATTTTTTAAGGAGCTGTGAAATGCTTAAAGTGAAAAAAAAGAAATATTCCTTTAAATATTGTGCCTGGGGGGGTCCCCTTAGTCTGCCCGTAAAAGGGCGCATCTCTGTGATGTTTAGAACATAGTCAGAGCAAAATTACATTTCCAAAGGAAAAATTTCATTCAAAACCACTCACGGCTGTAATGAATATTGCTGGTTCCTGGCACTATACAAAAAAACACTGAAAAAATTTGTGTAGGGTCCCCACCCCAGTCCATACCAGGCCCTTCGGGTCTGGTTTGGATTTTAAGGAGAACCACGCGCCAAAATTAAAAAAAAATTGACATGGGTCCCCCCTAAAATCCAAACCAGACCCTATGGAGTATGGGTGATTTGGAGCAGGGGTGTTAGGAAAAGACTGGACATATTTCTGTGCCTGAAGTACCTAGCCATTTTCTGCACTTTTTCCCAAACAATGCTATTTGAGCTTCCTGCACCTGTCAGCAAGTGCTGTCCGTTCTACAGCATCTGAGTACCTGTGAGCCTCAGCTCTGTTTCCTGAGACCTGTTCCTGTGTTGTTCCTGCTTTCGTGATCCGACCTGGCTTGACCTGACCTGCTAACTACCTGCCTGCACCGACCCCGGCTATCCACGACCATCCGTTTGCCTGACCCCTCTGTACTTTGCCGCCAGCCTGTTAACAAATCCTGCTTGGACTTTGACCACTCTTTGCATGACCCTTTTGTGCCTCATCTGCCTGCCAGTTGCCGACCCAGCCTGCATGACCATCCATCTGCCTGCACGACTACCTGGAGCTTCACATCCCCACCAGTGACCATCTAGCCCTCGTGCCATCCCGCACTCCGGGACTCCCTGTCTCAGGGGTCCCCGAATTGGGTGTGTAAGAGTGGTTGTTCCCTGCATAAGACAGAGTCCACCACCGGGACCGTGACAGTAATAGACAGCCATGTCCGAGTCTGCACAGGGAACACCCTCTCCCATGGACGAACTGTGCGTCCACTTGGCTGGGCTCACACAAGCTGTAAAGGACTTGCAGGACGGCTATACCCAGCTGCAGGAACAAGTGCGAGAAGTACGTGAACTTGCCGCACCCTCTGCATCCAGAAGCAGAGCTGCAGTGAGCCGCACCATTGTGGCGCTGCCATCAGAGCCTAAGGTCCCCCTACCTGACAAATTTGCGGGGGTTGGAGCAAGTTCAGGGCCTTTCGCAGCTCCTGCAGGTTGTATTTTGGCCCACAGCCACGCACCTTCTCCTTAGAAGCCACCAAGGTGGGCCTGGTGATCTCCCTGCTGCAAGGAGAACCCCAGACATGGGCTCATCGACTCTGGGAACAACGTGCACCCGAAGTGGCTACCCTACAGGATTTCTTTAATGCCATGGCCCAATTGTACCAGAATCCCCATCTTGCAGCCACTGCTGAGGCCACCTTGCATGCCCTGCAGCAGGGCCAGCGCACCGCAGAGGACTACATGGCAGAGTTCAGGCGTTGGAGTGCTGACACCGTGTGGAACGACGCAGCACTCTGCTACCAGTTCCGCTTAGGACTATCAGAGCCACTAAAGGATGAGCATGCCCATGATGGGGGGTGCCCGGCACTTTGGAAGCCTTGATTAACCTGGCTATTCAAATAGACCGGAGGCTCAGGGAATGCGAGCCGAACGTGCTGCAGGCGCTTCTATGGGACCCCACCAAAACTGGATGATGACCCGGGTTCCCAGCCATGTGGCTCCCACACTAGCTCCATCAGCGCCAAGGGATATGCCCGAGCCTATGCAGATCAGCCTCCTGCGCCCATCCCTCACCCCAGAGGAGAGACAGCAACGCCGGGCGCTCAGCCTATGCCTGTATTGCGGTGAACCTGGACACATGGTGAGGACCTGCCCTGTCAAAGCCGGTAAGTGGCACTACCAGGCCAAAGAGGAGACCACATCTGTCAATCACAATATGTCTCACCTGACTCTCCTTATCTCTTTACAGTTGCCTGGAGGGAGCGTCCAAGTTCCGGTGATTATTGATTCGGGGGCTTGTAGCTGCCATCCGCTTGGCCGATGGGACGGCCATCAAATCGGGCCAGGTGACAATGGTTGAAGGGCACCGGGAGCTCCTTATTCTTGACGCCATAGCGTCAGCCCTGTTCCCCATCATCCTGGGACTGCCTTGGCCCAAACATAAACTGGTCCTCTGGACTTATCCAATTCGCATCTCCCTACTGTGACCAACACTGCCTGCTTCGCTCCGTTCGGAACGTTGGCCCTTCTCTTCTCAGCTTGGACACTGAACCAGACCCAGAAATCCGCAAAGCGGTGCCTCCAGTTTACCACGAATACCTGGATGTGTTCAGCAAAAAGGGGCAGACCAACTTCCACCGCACAGACCTTATGACTGCCCCATAGAGTTACTGCCGGGCACAGAGGTCCCTTTCGGTTGCATCTATCCATTATCGGAACCTGAGTTAGCGGCCCTATCTGGATGAAAATTTGGCCAAAGGGTTCATCAGACCATCTACCTCTCCCGGGGCTGGCATCTTCTTTGTGAAAAAGAAAGATCACTCCCTCCGTCCCTGCATAGACTATCATGAGCTGAATCGAATTACGGTCAAAAAACGCTATCCTCTCCCGCTTGTCCTGGAACTTTTTCAAAGGCTTGGGTCGGCCACCATGTTTACTAAACTTGATCTTAGAGGGGCATACAATTTAATCCGCATCAGAGAGGGCAATGAATGGAAGACCTCCTTCCAGACTTGTTTCGGCCACTATGAGTACCTCGTTATGCCCTTCGGGCTCTACAATGCCCCTGCTACATTTCAACATCTAATCAACGATGTGTTCCGCGATTATCTGGACATTTTTGTCATAATATACCTGGACGATATTTTAATTTTTTCTCTGTCTCTGGAAGAGCATTGGGAACATGTGTGCTGTGTCCTTAGCCACTTGCGGCAGCATAGACTGTATGCTAAGGCTGAAAAATGTGCCTTTGAGCGCTCTAGCATCCAGTTCCCATGGATCCGCAGAAAGTTACCGCTATCCTGGATTTGCCGGCACCTGTGGATAAAAAAGGGGTCAAACGGTTTGTCGGATTTGCTAATTTTTATAGAAGATTTATCAAGGGATTTTTGGCAATCATCGCCCCCATTACGCTCCTCATGAAACAGGGTCAGCGATTCCATTGGTCGTCCGAGGCGCAGGACACCTTCCAGGCTTTGAAAGGACTTTTTACCACAGCACCCATCTTAAAACATCCAGATGCCACTCTGCCCTATTTTCTGGAGGTAGATGCTTCGGAGACGGCGGTGGGAGCGGTCCTGTCCCAGAGACGGGGAGCAAAGCCACTCCTTCAGCCGATGGCCTTCTTCTCCCTCAAGCTCACTGCTCCGGAGAAGAATTATGATGTCGGAGACAGGGAGCTGTTGGCCATCAAGGCCGCGCTAGAGGAATGGTGCAATCTGTTGGAGGGAGCACAGCCCCCCATTCTGATATATACGGACCATAAGAATCTCGAATACCTCCGCACGGCCAAAAGACTTAGACCTCGCCAGGCCCGCTGGGTGCTTTTCTTCTCCCGGTTCCAGTTCCACCTGACCTACTGTCCAGGGGCAGAAAACAGTAAACTGGACAACTTATCCCACATGTATGCGTAACCCGGAAACAGCTGCTCCTTCAGACACCATCCTTCTCACACAGGATGACTTGCTCTCAGATCCAGAGAACTTCTGCCTGTTCATCTGCATCCCCTGGCCAAGGACTAACCTGGAAAGATGGTCTCTGGTGGCACCACAACCAGATCTATGTACCTAAGGAGCTACGCCCTGCTATCCTCAAGGTCCATCATGACTACAAACTTGCCTGGCACTTCGGCTCCCGGAAGACCGCTGAGCTTATACTGCACTCATTCTGGTGGCCACTGCTTTCTGAAGACTGCCTAGCCTATGTCCGCTCTTGTGCTACTTGCGCCCGAAACAAGACGGACAAAACCAAAGCCTGGGGCCTCCTGAAACCTCTTCCCATCCCGGACTGACCATGGTCCAAGATTTCCATGGACTTTATTGTGGAGCTGCCCCCAGCTAAAGGATATACAACCATCTTTGTGGTGGTTGATAGGTTAACCAAGGTGGCACACTTCCTCCCAATGAAGGGCACACCCACAGCGAAAGAAACATCGGAAATCTTTATTAAAGAAGTCATTCCAGTGAACATAGTGTCCGACCGGGGGGTGCAGTTCACCTCTCGGTTCTGGAGAGCTCTCTGTGCTGCCCTGGAGATTGATTCGTCCTTTTCCACCGCTTACCATCCTCAAATCAATGGCCAGACCGAAAGGACAAATCAAACATTGGAACAATACCTCCGCTGTTTTTCTGCCTACTCTCAAGACGACTGGTGCACGTTGTTACCCCTGGCAGAGTTCGCATACAATAATTCAGTGCATTCCACTACCAAGCAATCTCCCTTCTGGGCCAACTATGGGTTCCACCCCACCATACTTCCTAGTCTAGCAGTGGAGACTACGGTACCAGCGGTACAGGAATCTGCACAATTTGTCAGGGCTAATTGGAAACTCCTACAAGAGACACTTTCCCGGACACAAGAAGCCACCAAAGTGACCTTTGACAAAAAGAAACGGGGTGAGCTCAATCTCCAACCCGGTTGCAAGGCCTGGCTCTCAACTAAGAACCTGAAGCTCGCACGCCAATCTAAAAAGTTGGGTCCACGGTTCATCGGTCCTTTCTCAATTAGTAGGAAGATCAACCAGGTCTCTTATGTGTTGGAGCTCCCCTTGTCTTTACGGATACATCCAGTGTTCCATGTTCCCTTATTGAAGCTGGTGGCCCCGGATCCCTTTCCCAATAGAGCTGTAGCTCCTCCGGCCCCCGCCCTGATTGATGGAGAAGAGGAGTTTCAGGTTGAGTCGATACTCGACTGCAGAAGAAGGGGTGGCATGGCACAGTACCTGGTGAAGTGGAAAGACTATGGGCTAGAATAAAGCTCATGGGAGCCTGAAGCTAACCTCCACGCCGACGACTGTATCCAAACCTTTAAGGATAACAATCCCGCCAAGCTGGGTATCTGGAGGTTTCCCCTTGGGGGGGCAGTGTTAGGAAAAGACTGGCCATATTTCTGTGCCTGAAGTACCTGGCCATTTTCTGCACTTTTTGCCATTTTGGGCGCGTTCGTGCGGGTTCACGTGCGTCTGCGGAGACAGCGCCAAACACTGCTATTTGAGCTTCCCGCACATGTCAGCAAGTGCTGTCCATTCTACAGCATCTGAGTACCTGTGAGCCTCAGCTCTGTTCCCTGAGACCTGTTCTTGTGTTGTTCCTGCTTCCGTGATCCGACCCGGCTTGACCTGACCTGCTAACTACCTGCCTGCACCGACCCCGGCTATCTAAAACCATCCGTTTGCCTGACCCCTCTGTACTTTGCCGCCAGCCTGTTAACGAACCCTGCTTGGACTTTGACCACTCTTTGCCGGACCCTTTTGTGCCTCATCTGCCCGCCAGTTGCCGACCCAGACTGCACGACAATCCATCTGCCTGCACGACTACCTGGAGCTTCAAATCACCACCAGTTACTGTCCAGCCCTCGTGCCGTCCCGCACTCCGGGACTCCCTGTCTATACTACCAGGGGTCCCAGAATTGGGTGTGTAAGAGCGGTTGTTCCCTGCATAAGACAGACTCCACCCTAAGGGCTGTGACAAGGGGGGGGCTCTGCGCCCCCACCCCAAAGCACCTTGTCACCATGTTGATGGGGACAAGAGCCTCTTCCCCAAATCCCTGGGCTGTGGTTGTGGGGGTCTGTGGGCGGGGGGCTTATCAGAATATGGAAGCCCCTCTAATAAGGGGGCCCCCAGATCCCGACCCCCCATGTGAATTAGTATCAGGTACATGGTATCCCTACTAATTCAACAAAAAGTCTCAAAAAAAGAAAAAAACACAGGAGACAATTAGGGACAAGTCCTTTATTAAAAAAGAAAAAAAATAAGTGTCCCCCATTGAAATCCATCGTCAATCACGGCGCGCGACGGACCCGGAAAAAAAAAGCCACAGCTGTGACATCAGAGGGGGGGGTCACACGCTTACATCACCGGTGGCCCCGCCCTTCCATATAAATAAACTGTCAAAACAAACAGCGAGCAGATGGGGGAGCCCTCCCAACGGGGAGGAGCCGTGCACGCTGATTGCCACACAATGCACAATGGGGCACTTTGCGGCGGCGAAGTCGCCCCATAATGTGCTAGGTCGTTTGGGGAGTGAACAGTCGAATGTCCCATTTGTTTGGCCCGAACTAATGCTCAGGCTGAACCGTTCGCCCATCCCTAGTGTACGGTATATAGTAACTTGACGTGGTGTCTTAAAATATATACAGTCTAATATATATATATATATATATATATATATATATATATATATATATATACACAGTGTATTGAGTGTACACTATATATCAGTGCATTCGGGGGTGTACGGTATATAATACAGTGCAGTATTCCCCATCGTGTCAGGAAGGCCACAAAGGAGAGGCAGATGCTCCCAGGCCACTAAAAGAGGGCAAGCAGCCTCTGTGTCTTCGGTGAAAAGTAGTGGTGGCGGACATGGTGCATCCTCTGCAGCGGGTCACACTTGTCCTTTTTTTCTGCTGTTGGCCGTGTTAATGAGCCACAACATGCAAAGGAGTTGGTGGAGTGGATAATTAAGCCGTCCTCTTCCTCCTTATCCTCTGTCACCCAGGCTCATACTAGTTTGCCTTCCAACGCAGCTGGCAGAGCGGCCTATTCCACCGGATCCTTGTCCATAGTCACTCCTTCTGTAGCCCCACCATAATGCACGGAGGAGTCACCGGAATTATTCGACCATAGTGTCAGTTACATGCTGATGGAGGATGCGCAGCAATTTGAAGGCTCCGATGTTGGTTCCCAGGTTGAGGAAGAGAGTAGCGTGAGCCTAGAGACAGGGGGTGCTGCAGACGGACAAGAAACTAGCAGTCATGTTCCCCCAGCTGCAGCATACTGCCAAGTTTGCTCCAGTGATGAGGAGGGAGGGGATGATGAGAACACGGACTGTACTTGGGTGCCTGAGAGAAGAGAGGAGGAAAGTGAGGAGGAGGAGGAAGCACAACTCCAACGAGGCAGGATGTCCTTTAGGGGCCAGCTTAAGGGCAGCCACCCAATTGCATCAGACCACAGAGCTCCACAGGTGCAGGACACTTCTGGTTCCCTGCTGACTTCCAAAGGATTATTGGTGTAGGCATTTTTCAACACGTGCAGTAGATCGCACTGTTGCCATTTGCAATCTATGTCTGAAGCGGGTCAAGTGCGGCCAGAACTCCAGCCGCTTGGGCACTAGTGTCTTGACAAGACATAAGATGACCAGCCATGCAGTCCATTGGCAACAGCACCTGAAAAACCCACACCAGAAAACAAGGCGGGCTTCTCCTTGCTCCTCATCTGGGATCTCAACCCCTACTATACCTCCAGTCCTCTCCTAAACCTGCACTGAGAGGAATGAAGGTCTAGCAAAGCGTGCCACAAGTACTTGCAGCCAATCTGCTAGCAGTACACCATCAGGTGAATTCAGCAGGCAAATATCCCTACCCCAGTTGCTGAACCGCCCAGGGTTGTGGGGATGAGGCCCTTCTCCCCTTCAACATGGGGACAAGGTGCTTTGGGGGGGGGACCTCAAAGCACCCACCCCATGTTGAGGGTATGTGCCCTGGTATGGTTCGGAGGGGGAGGGCCGCTCGCTCATCCCTACCCCCTCCTGCCATGCCAGGGCTGCATGCTCGGATAAGGGTCTGGTTTGGATTTTGGGGGGACCCTTACGCCTTTTTTTTAGATTTGATGCGGGGTTCCCCTTAAAATCCATACCAGCGTAGGTCCTGATCCGGGATACTCGCCCTTGGGCGATACCGGAACGCATAGACTTGTAGCCTTTATAGTAAATTAGTTTATACTCCACATTCTTTTCTCCCTTCCCTCTTTCTTTTCTGCCTGCCCCCCTTTCCCCTTTCCCACCCCTTTTTTTTTCCCCATTCCTCCTCCCTTTCTTATTCTTCTCCTTCTTTGAAGGTGTCGCTCGCCGGGGGCCCTTCCCGGGGCTCCACTCACTCATTACCGGCTAGCCTTCAGTAGGCTATGGCCTGCCATATGGGTCTCCTCAAAATTGCATCCCTCAATATAAGAGGTCTCAATACGCCGGAGAGGCGATCACAGCTCCTTTCCTTCCTGAAGAGAGAGGGATCGCAGATAGCCTTTCTACAAGAGACGCACTTTAAAGGAGATCATATCCCGAAGCTCACAAACAATGCCTTCCCCATGGCATTCCACAATGTCTCCCCGGTTTCCAAGTCCAAAGGGGTTAGTATACTTTTTGCCAGATCCGTTCCTTGGGTCTTGGAGGCACAACGGATAGATCCACAGGGCCGTTTTCTTCTCCTTCAGGGTCTACTATCAGGTGTGCAGGTCACCCTGGCTAATCTATACCTGCCCAATAAAGACCACGTGCTATTTCTGCGTAGGCTTCTCCCTGAGCTCCTGGACTTTTCGGAGGGTTTGCTGGTGTTGGGTGGCGATCTGAACTTTGCCATGGAGCCCCTCCTAGACGTCTCGAGGTGTGCCTCACACCTCCCCTATACCGTACTCCACTAGATTAAAGCAGAGCTACAACTGCTTCACTTGGTGGATCCTTGGAGGATTTAGCATTAGAGTTGAGCGAACCTCTGGAAGTTCAGGCTCTGCTGGTCCGTCCAAACTTCGGGACAAAGTCCGGGTCCGGACGGAACCCGAACGATCGCACGGACAACGAACCCCATTGAAATCAATGGGGACCCGAACTTTTATGCACCCGAGGATGAGGTGTAGGTGGGGGGAAGGGCAAAAAAATGAACTAAAATTAAATAAAAGGGATAGGGGTAAATAAACATCCCGTGAACGGGATCAAACTTCTACTAAAATCTTGTCAATATACCGAAGATGGCAATTAATTATGAAAAGTCTGTGTCAAACTTCTACTAGGTGTAAGTGGAGGTAAAAACGAAAAAAATACAAAAATAAAAAATTTTTTATAAATGTCAATAAAGGGACAGGGGTAAAAAAACATCCCGTGAACGGGATGGGAATGGGGGTAAAATGAAGGAAAACGTCGGGAGATCCCGAAAGGTCCTGAAACAATGTCGGTAAAAACACGTATTTTCAAGCCCAGGGGTAACTAAAGTTACCCCAAGCAACAGGCACGCTAGCAAGCCCAAGGCAGGCCTGGGCCTGAAACAGGGCTTCAAACCTGCCTGGTCGT
>BLSH010157057.1:204513-214820 GCA_018402905.1 Glandirana rugosa | reverse complement strand
AGCTGAAAACTGCCATTGGAGAAAGGAACCCTGCAAATGTTCAAGAGCTTGAGCATATTGCGAAGGAAGTGTGGGAGAAAATGCCACCCGAGAAGTGCAAGAAGCTTATCGATGGATATAAGAAACGTTTGGAGGCTGTCATCGCTGCCAAAGGGTGTGCAACCAAATATTAAGGAGGGGTGCCAATATTAGTGCACATGCTGGTTTTCTGTTTTTTTCTTTATAATTACAATATCTATGTTGAAATAACAATTGTCTTTGTTAAATTACTTTGGACCTCCAATTAAAAGATCCTGCTGATATAAATTTGGTACATTTCCATTTATTTCTGAAGACATTCACTCAGTTATGCAAAACATGAAGGGGTGCCAATAATGGTGAGCAGGACTGTATATCACGTTAATCTCTAATGCCAACCTCCCAAAGGGACATGTCCCCTGTGACTCCTGAAGTACCCTTAACTCAAGCCTTGTCAGTAGCCCAACATAAGGGTGTTAATGAATTTGTCAGCAAGAATAGAGACTTTTTCTCTCACCTGCCTGGACTGACCACAGTTATACAGCATGACATAATTACGGAACCAGGAATGTAAAGCCCTATAGAATACCCGAGACTAGGTGGGAAGCAATTGGAAATGAAATAAAGAACATGTTAGAGCTGGATGTGATAGAGGAGTCCCACATTGACTGGTCAAGTCCCATAGTGTTGGTCCCAAAACCAGATGGAACTATAAGATTTTGTGATGATTTCAGGAAGTTGAATAGTGTGTCCAAATTCAATGCATACCCAATGCCTTGCTTTGACGAGCTTGTTGACAGATTGGGTAGTGCCTGATATATAACTACTTCAGATCTGACTAAAGGTTATTGGAAGATACCCCTAACGGAGTCAGCAAAAGAGAAAACTGTGTTTTCTACCCCCAAGGGGTCCTTCCAGGATAGGCGGATGCCTTTTGGCCTGCATGGTGCACCTGCCTCATTCCAGAGAATGATTGATAAGACCTTAAGACCACATCGCCAATATGCAGACGCCTATTTGGATGATGTAGTCATCCACAGCCTAGATTGGGAATCTCATTTGCCCCGGGTGGAAGCAATAGTAGATTCCCTTAGGAAATCAGGACTCACTGCAAACCCCAGAAAGTGTGCCATAGGTTTGGAGGAGGCCAACTACCTTGGCTACATTATTGGCCGGGGGCTGATCCAGCCTCAGATCAATAAGATTGAGGCAGTTCAAAAGTGGCCCCAAAATATAAATAAAAAGCACGTTTGTGCATTTTTTGGGATCACAGGGTACTACAGGTGTTTTATACACAATTTTGCCACCATTGCAGCCCCACTGACAGATCTGACGAAGGGTAGAGGGTCGGTCATGATTAAGTAGAACCCTGAGGCAGAGAAGGCATTTCAAATGTTGAACCAAGCCCTTTGTGCTCGTGGTCCCAGATTTCACAAAGGAGGTCTGTGGTGCAGACAAAAAATGCAAAGATACGGGGGTTTGGTCACACTGAATGGCCATGAAGTGCTTAAGCCCACTGACTGCTGCAAAGTACCCCGTTTTACCAGTGGGAACCTACACTGACCTTAGAGTGAATGCTCATATCTCTTAAACCATGGAAGCTAGCGCCTCTCTTTATGGGAGACCAGAGGACACATCCCATGGATCAGGTGGACACTGATTGGGGCTAATTAAGGAGGATGGGGTTCACCAACCCAAAAAGGTCTGGTCAGGACCCACGCATAAAGCATACAAAAAAACTAGATATTTGGGGGGAACACCCTACCAAACGCATGGTGCTGCTCGTAACGACCAACAAACAAAAAATCTATAAGTTACAGTGCACACATGATACATACTCCTGTCAGGCTATTTTAAAAGCATCTAAACGTATATAGCAAAAAATGCAAAGATACGGGGGTTTGGTCACACTGAATGGCCATGAAGTGCTTAAGCCCACTGACTGCTGCAAAGTACCCCGTTTTACCAGTGGGAACCTACACTGACCTTAGAGTGAATGCTCATATCTCTTAAACCATGGAAGCTAACGCCTCTCTTTCTTCTTTGCATTTTTTGCTATATACGTTTAGATGCTTTTAAAATAGCCTGACAGGAGTATGTATCATGTGTGCGCTGTAACTTATAGATTTTTTGTTTGTTGGTCGTTACGAGCAGCACCATGCGTTTGGTAGGGTTTTCCCCCCAAATATCTAGTTTTTTTTCTGTGGTGCAGACAGACGCCTCTTATGCTGTACTGTCCCAAGTCAGAGACGGAGAGGAGCACCCAGTGGTTTACCTTAGCAGAAAGCTCAACAGACATGAGAAAAACGATGCCAGTGTTGAGAAGGAAAGTTTAACTATCAAATGGGCCTTAGATGCCCTGAAATATTACCTGTTGTGGAGACCATTCAAAATAGTCACTGATCATGCCCCTCTTAAATGGATGTGTGATAACAATGAGAAAAACAGTCAGGTGACAAAGTGGTTCCTTGCTCTTCAAGTATTTGGGTTCACAGTGGAACATAGAGCTGGGAAATGCCAAAATAGTGCAGATGCCCTTTCCTGTATCAATTATCTGGTTGGGACAGTTGCTCATCCACAAGGGCTTGAGCAGAGGGGGGGGGGGATGTGTGACATTAGGAAAGGCGAAGTGATCGATGGACGTTATGTTTCCCCTCGCATGTGTTCACTTACAGGAAACTAAGGTGGAATCCAATCCGGGTTTTACCAGCCACCTTGGCAAGGTTGGTTCTGGACCAAATTTTGTGGTCCACTTGTGTCCACCAACAGGTGGCATAAAGGAAGCAGGTCTGGATCAGAGGATTGCTCTTGACCTGGACTCAGCAAGCCAAAGCCTGAGAGAGCTACTGAACTGAAGTTTGCTTTGTGACTGAAACAAAAGTTTTGCATTATCTCTGTTTTGTTGATGACTGGGAGAAGCCCTTCAATTTTGATTTAGGAACACTGGATATGTTTAGTTAGTGCCTGGATAGCAATGATTTATTTTCTGTTTTGTTTATTTGATTTTACGTGTAACCTTGTAAATAAACCTGGCTACAAGTCAGCAGCAACAGAGAGGGAGAGAAAATCAAGAGGAACTCTATGGTTTCCTGCATCACTGGGGCAGCAATCCAGTTGGATGCTGACAGCCCATGTGACTCTGGCGGCCATCTATTTAAGATCCTGGCTCCTGAGTTTGGCACACCTTAAGCGTGTGGGTAGTGTAGGCACAGGTCAACCTGTCAGGGACAGTGATAGTGGCAGGGAATCGAAAGGTTCCAGACAAGTAGGGACAGCACAGGAATCCGCCACTCTTGCTGGAAAACTCCCCACTTGGGCACAGATCAGCCAGGCTGCATTCCGCCCCTCAAGACAAACGCTGTAACTTTGGCTGAGACCTGCTCTGCTACAATCTGCTGTTCATTCGCGAGTTGGGCTGCCTTCCCGCTGGGCTTGTTGTGAACTGGTATACTCTGACTACAAAACAAGTTCTTTCTATTGCATCTGGACTGTGTGTGTTACTACCACCACACCACGCTGCGCCCACCCACAAATATACACACTCATACACACATTTTCTTTTTTCTTTTCTCTTTTTTTTTCTTACAAAAGTCCACTAATCAATGTTACGAGACTTAAAAGGCCTGAAGGGCCTAGTCCTGAAGCAGTTCAATTATTAATAGAGGTATTTTTTCTCACTCTGACTAATTTCAAATACAGTAACGAACTGTGAATCAGCTACATTGTAAAGCCTCCTTTACTTTACAGGTTTTGTAACATTTCATTATTGCCATTATTCTAAGAATTTCAAGATTGGATTGGATAGCTATTTATGGGACATGATGATACATTCAGACAAGAAGTAATGTAACATGTGGGCTGGTGACATTTTGTGTCAGAATGGTGTTTTATTACAGTAGGTGATCTCTGAAGCAAAAACAATGATTAATAACTACCTATACCACCTTTTCTTGCTACAGTGTAGGTTTGTTCTGATCTCGTTATTCTGAATTATCTGTGACCGACCAGCTAATAAGGAACTGCAAGTCTCTGCCTATGTGCTTCCTCAAAACTCCAGCAGGTATGGCATTCCATTTTATATATGTACATCTGCTGCACAGATAATAAAAATCAGGCTATGGAGTCTGCTAATAACAGCTAGGCCTCACTCACGTGGGTGTACTGCAGCTTACACCCATGCAAAGACAGTGTTTGCCCACTTGGTGATGCGCAGATGTTTCATGCATCCCCATGCAGACAATCCTGTTTATGTCGATTGGGACACAGCAGCTGCATGGACACAGCCACTGCTCCCAGCTTAACAGCCGTGCAGGTACAGGTGCACAGCCCTGAACACAAACAGTGTATGTAGTAGTATGTCCATGTGACCAAGGCCTTAAAGTTAAAATCTATTTTAAGTGCCAAAGGATTTGTAATGCTCTGTATCAACTTTTGGGATCCAGACATCCTGCCAGGCAGCACAGTCAGGTCTTTGCTGTAGCAGCAAATTTTATTAAAAACCCTGATCAAGACACACTCTATGCTTGATAATTAGACAACAAAGGAAAATAATACTTATGAGGTTATCCCTATGCTCTACTCTACCCTAGGGATGGTCCTGCTGTTTCAGAGAACAACATACAATATGGGAAGCTTGTGGCGAGTTCGCCCATTGCGGAGCGCCGCATAATGCACTGCGAGATCGCAGTGCATTCACGGCTGCTGATTGGCCAAAGCATGCACCTGACCTGCATGCTTTGGCCAACCACAGCGCGCTCTGCTGCAAGAGCCATGATTGGCCAAAGGCAGGGTGCCTTTGGCCAATCATGGCTCAGGGGGCTAAGTCAATGCCCCACACTATATAAGGCTGCTTACACAGTGGCCATATGTAGTGCATTAATGTGGAGAAATAGAGAGAGATTAGGCAGGCAGTTTAGTTAGTGGATAGAGTGTGTAGTCAGTGTAGTATATATACAGAGTGCAAGCAGTATAGAATATATATTAGTGTAGTATATATTACAGTGCAGGCAGTGTATAATATATATTAGTGTAGCATATATTACAGTGCAGGCAGTGAAGAATATATATACAGTCAGTGTAGGCAGTGTATTAATATAGATATACAGCCTAGTACATAAATATATATATATATATACTCTGCATTCAGTGTAGACTATATATACAGTGCATTCTGCAGTGTATAGTATATTATACACTTCAGGTGGTGTATTAATATATAGAGTCGGGTCCATAAATATTGGGACATCGACACAATTCTAAACTTTTTGGCTCTATACACCACTACAATGGCTTTGAAATGAAACAAACAAGATGTGCTTTAACTGCAGACTTTCGGCTTTAATTTGAGGGTATTTACATCCAAATCAGGTGAACGGTGTAGGAATTAGAACAGTTTGTATATGTGCCTCCCACTTTTTAAGGGACCAAAAGTAATGGGACAATTGGCCGCGCAGCTATTCCATGGCCAGGTGTGTGCTATTCCCTCATTATCCCATTTACAATGAGCAGATAAAAGGTCCAGAGTTCATGTCAAGTGTGCTATTTGCATTTTGAATCTGTTGCTGTCAATTCTCAATATGAGATCCAAAGAGCTGTCATTATCAGTAAAGCAAGCCATCATTAAGCTGAAAAAAGCAAAACAAGCTCATCAGAAAGATAGCAAAAACATTAGGTGTGGCCAAATCAACTGTTTGGAATATCCTTAAAAAGAAAGAACACACTGGTGAGCTCAGCAACACCAAAAGACCCGGAAGACCACGGAAAACAACTGTGGTGGATGACCGAAGAATTCTTTCCCTGGTTAAGAAAACACCCTTCACAACAGTTGGCCAGAACAAGAGCACTCTCCAGGAGGTAGGTGTATGTGTGTCAAAGTCAACAATCAAGAGAAGACGTCACCAGAGTGAATACAGAGGGTTCATCACCAGATGTAAACCATTGGCGAGCCTCAAAAACAGGAAGGCCAGATTAGAGTTTGCCAAACAACATCTAAAAAAGCCTTCACAGTTCTGGAACAACATCCTATGGACAGATGAGACCAAGATCAACTTGTACCAGAGTGATGGGAAGAGAAGAGTATGGAGAAGGAAAGGAACTGCTCATGATCCAAAGCATACCACCTCATCAGTGAAGCATGGTGGTGGTAGTGTCATGGCGTGGGCATGTATGGCTGCCAATGGAACTGGTTCTCTTGTATTTATTTTTGATGTGACTGCTGACAAAAGCAGCAGGAAGAATTCTGAAGTTTTTCGGGCAATATTATCTGCTCATATTCAGCCAAATGTTTCAGAACTCATTGGACAGCACTTCACAGTGCAGATGGACAATGACCCGAAGCATACTGCGAAAGCAACCAAAGAGTTTTTTAAGGGAAAGAAGTGAAATGTTATGCAATGGCCAAGTCAATCACCTGACCTGAATCCGATTGAGCATGCATTTCACTTGCTGAAGACAAAACTGAAGGGAAAATGCCCCCAAAACAAGCAGGAACTGAAGACAGTTGCAGTAGTGGCCTGGCAGAGCATCACCAGGGATGAAGCGTCTGGTGATGTCTATGCATTCCAGACTTCAGGCTGTAATTGACTGCAAAGGATTTGTAACCAAGTATTCAAAAGTGAAAGTTTGATTTATGATTGTTAATCTGTCCCATTACTTTTGGTCCCTTAAAAAGTGGGAGGCACATATACAAACTGTTGTCCTACATCGTTCACCTGATTTGGATGTAAATACCCTCAAATTAAAGCTGAAAGTCTGCAGTTAAAGCACATCTTGTTTGTTTAATTTCAAATCCATTGTGGTGGTGTATAGAGCCAAAAAGATTAGAATTGTGTCGATGTCCCAATATTTATGGACCTGACTATATATACAATAGATAGAAGGTGGCAATGCGCTGCCTGTTGGAAGTGAAGAAGTGAATGAATGGGAATTTAGATGAATAAAAGCTGCTGCTGCCACTAGTTGTGTTTCCTACAGATACGAGACTAATAAAATAAAATGAAAAATTAAATAAAATATTTTTTTATTCCTCCAGTCGAAGCCAGGAGGATGGTGGCGTAACATGTAGAGGTGAAGCCTGGCGGTGGTATGATCATTTACACCCGTGAGAGACTGCATGCCCATGTTTTATATGCTGTTTTTATATTAATAAAGGGGTAGTATGGTCTTTTGGTCCTGATCTTTACCAGACACACTTCACTATTGGAGTTTTTCTCTTGTTGCATGCTATAGGAGAGCTACCGGCCATCCTTAACCACTTAACAACCGGAAGGTTTTCCAGCTTTAGGACCAGAGCACTTTTTGCGATTCGGCGCTGCCTTGCTTTAACTGACAATTGCGCGGTCGTGCGACGTTGCACCCAAACAAAATTTGCGTCCTTTTTTCCCCACAAATAGAGCTTTCTTTTGGTGGTATTTGATCGCCTCTGCGTCATTTCTGATCGCCGCTATAAACAAAAGAAGAGCGACCATTTTGCAAAAAAACCCCAAATCTCTTACTTGCTAAAATTCAAATCCAAAAAAATATATAAAAAAACTTTTTTTTTCACAGTTTTTGGCCGATTTATATAATTCCTCATATTTGTGATAAAAAAAATCGCAATCTGCATTTATTGATTGGTTTGCGCAAAAGTGGCCGTGTTTACGGATGGTGAGAATTCATTTCTGGGGTTTTTATTTTTATTTTATTTTTTACTAGTAATGGCGGCGATCTGCAATTTTTAGCGGTAATGCGATATTTCAGCGGACATTTTTGACACTTTTTTGGGACCAATGACATTTATTCAGCGATCAGAAATTTAAATGTCCACTGATTACTGTATAAATGTCATTGGCAGTGAAGGGGTTAACCTGGGGGGGGGGGGCTAGGGGTTAACTGTGTTCCCTGGGTGTGTTCTTACTGTGGGGGGGTTGGGCTAACATGGGCATGAGAGATCTAACTGATCCCAGTGACAGGGATCAGTAGATCACCCATGCCCCTACTAACAGAGCGGGGAACCGCCGTGTTTACATCGGCGGTTCCCCGTTCTTTCCCTTTGGCCGCTCATCGCGGGCACACTCCTCAGGTGTGGCTGATTGCAGATCACCGTCTTTTTACGGCGATTCGCGCTCAGCATCCCGACTGCTGCCGTGAAAACACGGCACGCGGTTGGGAACTGGTTAAAGGAGAAATACTCTGGAATGTGGAGAAAAATTGTTCCCCTATACAGGCAGGTCCATAAATATTGGGACATCGACACAATTCTAGTCTTTTTGGCTCTATACAACACCACAATGGATTTGAAATGGAACAAACAAGATGTGCTTTAACTGCAGACTTTCAGCTTTAATTTGAGCGTATCTCTTGTCACGTTTTTGGGGTTGTGTTCGATATGTACAAAGAGAGATCACACAAATACTTAAAAATATAACATTTATTACAAGTAATGACTGATACAGATAAAGAAAATATCAAGAATACTTAACTAAAGGTGTTTGCTTCCTTAGCCATGGAGTCTCTGACATGGCACAGGGGATCAGGACGTGCCTCATGGCTGTTCTTGGTGAGACTAACTCATATAGGTTTTTGCTGTGGTAATATAGAACTTGTATAAGGGAAAAGCCCACCCCCCAGCCAATACCCTGTAAGCAACAATATGACCTATGCATTCCTGAGGAGAGGAGGCTAGCTTGACCATATAAAGCAGTTCAAATGCCAATAAGTTGAGGCATGCAAGGTAACCAGGATATTAGAGGCTATAATAGATATTTGTGAGCCAACCTTAATGAGGAATATGAAATATGCAATTTCCCCAACAGCGTATTTACATCCAAATCAGGTGAACGATGTAGGAATTACAACAGTTTGTATATGGGCCTCCCACTTTTTAAGGGACCAAAAGTAATGGGACAGATTAACAATTATAAATCAACTTTCACTTTTAAATACTTGGTTGCAAATCCTTTACAGTCAATTACAGCCTGAAGTCTGGAACGCATAGACATCACCAGACGCTGGGTTTCATCCCTGGTGATGCTCTGCCAGGCCTCTATTGCAACTGTCTTCAGTTCCTGCTTGTTCTTGGGGCATTTTCTCTTCAGTTTTGTCTTCAGCAAGTGAAATGCATGCTCAATCAGATTCAGGTCAGGTGATTGACTTGGCTATTGCATAACATTCCACTTCTTTCCCTTAAAAAACTCTTTGGTTGCTTTCGCAGTATGCTTCGGGTCATTGTCCATCTGCACTGTGAAGCGCCGTCCAATGAATTATGAAGCATTTGGCTGAATATGAGCAGATAATATTGCCCGAAACACTTCAGAATTCATCCTGCTGCTTTTGTCAGCAGTCACATCATCAATAAATACAAGAGAACCAGTTCCATTGGCAGCCATACATGCCCACGCCATGACACTACCACCACCATGCTTCACTGATGAGGTGGTATGCTTTGGATCATGAGCAGTTCCTTTCCTTCTCCATACTTTTCTCTTCCCATCACTCTGGTACAAGTTGATCTTGGTCTCATCTGTCCATAGGATGTTGTTACAGAACTTTGAAGGCTTTTTTAAATGTTGTTTGGCAAACTCTAATCTGGCCTTCCTGTTTTTGAGGCTCACCAAAGGTTTACATCTTGTGGTGAACCCTCTGTATTCATTCTGGTGAAGTCTTCTCTTGATTGTTGACTTTGACACACATACACCTACCTCCTGGAGAGTGTTCTTGTTCTGGCCAACTGTTGTGAAGAGTGTTTTCTTCACCAGGGAAAGAATTCTTCCGTCATCCACCACAGTTGTTTTTGGTGGTCTTCCGGGTATTTTGGTGTTGCTGAGCTCACCGGTTCGTTCTTTCTTTATAAGGATGTTCCAAACAGTTGAATTGGCCACACCTAATGTTTTTGCTATCTCTCTGATGGGTTTGTTTTGTTCTTTCAGCCTAATGATGGCTTGCTTCACTGATAGTGACAGCTCTTTGGATCTCATATTGAGAAAACGTAAACCTTAGACACCGACAGTTGAGAGTTATACTCTAGGTTTCTCGACAGTGATAGTCACTTCGTTCGGTAGTAATCCGACTTTCTTGTTTTGTTTGGGTAGTCTCTCTATCGTTTTTGTAATCCACACCGGTTAAGTTGACAAACCTTGTAGGAATATTTCTTTCTTGCTTGGCCACTCGAGTCGTTGTGGTTTTATGGGCCTTCTGGTGGTTTTTGTTGACACCACCTACTGCCTTCTTAAGAAAGGGACCACTTCTTTTGTGAGAAGTGTTGTCAACCGGTCTTGTTCTTGTGAGAGGTCCTCCATCCACATACACACAGT
>BLSH010157057.1:187884-203806 GCA_018402905.1 Glandirana rugosa | reverse complement strand
AGAAAAAAAAATTCCGATCCCAGCCTTTCCAGCCGTGATCACGGCTTTGTTTACAAAAGCCGGGCCGGGCGTGACGTCATAACATCGCGCCCGGTCCTCCGAGGGTCATAGAGATGACTGGTGACCAGATGGTCACCAGTCATCTCCCTGACGACCCTCCAGCGGCGACGGATCTCTTCTCCCTGCCGCCGATCGTACGGGCGGCACGGGAGAAGCACCGAATGGCGGCGGGAGGGGGGGGACGTCCCCTCCCGCTGCCTACAAGAACGATCAAGCGGCTGAACTGCCGCTATGATCGTTCTTGGGGTGTGCAGAATCGCCAGCTGAACAAAATGATATCTGAATGGTGCCTCTAGCTGCTGGCACCATTCAGATATCACCCCTCAAAGTCGAGGACGTCCATGGACGTCCACCCGGCGGGAAGGGGTTAAAAAGTGGGAGGCACATATACAAACTGTTGTAATTCCTACACCGTTCACCTGATTTGGATGTAAATACCCTCAAATTAAAGCTGAAAGTCTGCAGTTAAAGCACATCTTGTTCGTTTCATATCAAATCCACTGGGGTGGTGTATAGAGCCAAAAAGATTAGAATTGTGTTGATGTCCCAATATTTATGGACCTGACTGTATGTACGCCTATGGACCTGATGGGGTCAAGCTTTGAGAGTTGTTGGAATTTTATCTATTAACCCCAGAGGACATGTATTCTGAATTTTGGAGGAAGTTCCCCCATATACACGTGTGACTAGACCCTGTAGGGTCTTTCTCTGAGGTGAGCCTTTACTTTACCTGGTGGAGGGAGCACTTTTTCTAACTATTATCACAAACATCTTGAGGAATCCTTTCACCTTTAAGCTGAATAAGAAGTTTTTTCGTGTTGTAAAGTGGACTTTTTTCCTGCTGCGATTTACTCTGCGACTTTGCACAATAATACATGTACTTTGCTTTTTTTTTTTGTACTTTTTTTTTCACAATATTTTTACTTTTTTACCCTTGCTCTTGGCTTTACTTTATAAGTGTAAAGTGGACTTCTGCTGTGATTCATTCATTCATTCCTTTTTTGCAATTTTTGTGCAATTTTGCACAACAACATATGTACTTTTATATTCTGTTTTTGCTATTTTTGCACATATTTTTGCACAGTGTACTATTTTGCTCTTAGCCACATGTTTATATGCACCTTGAGAATTAATCACATCTCAGCTTGCAGCCCAAGAATTATTAATTTTTTTAGCAGTTAATTTTTGCATTTTTACTATGTGTATTTGCACTTTATGCTTTTATGGAATAGTTTCACATAAATTTTAATCAGCGCTTCTACACTTACATTATATTAATATATATATATATATATATATATATATATGTACAGCCTAGTATATATATATACTCTACATTCAGTGTAGACTATATATACAGTGCTGTCACGTACCTGGTGGTTGAGTCTGACTTGTGCAGGGGACAACCTCTCTTACGGCCCTGGTTCCAGAACCCCTGGTAGTGGGAACAGGGAGTTCTGGAGCACAGGGGGACATTAAGGCTGGACTTAGTCACTGGTGGTAGCTGAGAGTCCACTGGAACTCGTGCAGACAGAAGGATCGTGATGCAGGCCGCATCGGTAACAAGCTGGCAGTACAGTACAGAAGGATCAGGCAGGCGGATGGTCGGGTGCAGGCAGGGTCGGCAACGTACGGGCAGCAGAGGTACAGAGGAGCAGGCAAAAGAATAGTCGTAGAAAGGCCGGGGGTCAGGGCAGGCAGAAAGCAAACAAAGTCCAAGGGAAGTCGGGGTCACAGATACAGGAAGTCTCTTCGGAGTAACACACTGGGTCGCTGGTACAGCAACGCTGTAGAACGGACAGAACTTGCTTCCTGGTGCTGTCCACTTAAATGGCCACTATTGGTGCCATTGCCGGCGCACACGCTCACAGGCACACACACACGATATAAAATAGGATATCAATCAGTGCAGACCTATACACTATAAAGGACTGACCACACTATATAAGTCCCAGAGAGCCGCTGAACACACAGGGCAAATGCAATCACCTCCCTTAATTCATACAATAATAATCAAACTGTGCAGTGCTCCTATGTAGTAAAAAAAGTCCAAAAGTTAATTCAGAAAAGACTTCCTCACATGTGCTGCATCAGTGGGATCTTCGAGCATGCACATTTCAGCTTCACACATGAAAAAGGGTGCTCAGGGGTGCTGAGGAGTCCATCACCAATTACACAGGCTGCTCACCTTTCTCTTATGATCCTTATTACAGGGCTCATATAGAGCCTCTGCCTTTAATTAGGGAAAAGGCAACAACCCCTCTCAAGCAGTGACGCAGGTAGGAAGTCCTGGATGGTACCAATGATCATTTCTCCCAGAGCCTCTCCAGTTGCATGGATACCCAGAAAGCAAACAGAGGACAAATAGTGCTCTCCATATAATAATAACTATTTAATGTTTAAAAAGGAAATGCACTTACATTAAAAGGCACTAAGAGCCTAGTGCCAAGTAAACAAGCTTAGTCTCATAAAATCCAGACATCAATCATAGTCAGTGCATCAGACACAATCGCCGGTGCAACAAACACATTCGCGCCGGTCCACAGGTGACGTCACTTCCTCCCTCCGTACGCGTTGCGTTCCACTTAACGGGAACTTCTTCAGCGGATATGGAAATGACGTCAACTTCCGCTTTAAATAGTCAGTACCCGCACTTTGACCCAGGAACCACTCATGGTGACAGGAAGTGATGGTGCATATACACAATGTAATACCATCATGGATGACACCAATGTGTCATACCTAATTAGCCAGAATCGCTGCGTAATTTGGGGTTAATTGTACATCTACCCGCCGACCAGCACGGTTAACCTATACTCTTTACCCATAAGCTCTTCTTTTAGTACATTATATTATGTAAAATAGATCATGTAAATATGTATATAAGTGAATAAAAACATCTCTATAAGCAGTAAATATAAGAATAGCAAATCAATCTACCCTCGACCCCAGTTTCTTAAAGGAAAAGTAACTCTGAACAAATTGGCTAATATAATCTTCCACTCGGGAGCAATTCCAGATGAACTGACCTCTGGGGATGTTGCCCAAACAAGAGTGATGGTGGAAACTCCCCCATGATATGTAGGAATTCCTATCTGTTGGCTTGAAGTGAGGGATTGTCTCAAATCTGCCACCTCTCATCGTGATCTCCAGGTCCAAAAAAACTGCTTTGTCATTGCTAACATTCCAAATGAGACAAATATTTTTGTTATTGCCATCAAGCTTTTTTAGGAAATTATTTAGGCTTGATCTGTCACCTTCCCAGGTTAAAATAAGGTCATCTATGAACCTTTTGTAACATTTTAGCTCGGTGGGACAATCTCTCCAAATGTTTTCTTCCTCCCAGTGGGCCATAAATAAGTTGGCCACACTGGGAGCAAAACGTCCCCCCATAGCCACTCCCTTTATTTGAAGGTAGAAATAATTTTGGAACCAAAAATAATTCCTAGATAGGAAAAATCTAAGCACTCTATCAGAAATCTTTTATGCTTTACTGATAATTCTGTTGTTCCCATGGCCCATTCAACTGCAGAGATAGCATCCTCATGGCTAATAATGGTGTATAAGGAACTCACATCTCCAGTTACTTAACATGTTGATGAGTATTCCAAATTCTCTAACATTTGAATAATGTGCCTAGTATCTTTCAGAAATGCTTCAGTTTTAATCACGCATGGCTGAATGAAGGTGTCAATATATTGTCCCAACCTGGCAGACACTGAGTCAATGCCATTGACTATTGGTCTGCCAGGTGGGTTCTGACTATCCTTATGTATTTTAGGTAAAATATATAGAATCAGAGTTCTGTAGAACAAAGGGTCCAAATATAGTGCCTCCTTCCTATTCAAAATACCTTCCACCTGTCCTTTTCTTACAAGTCTATGTAGTTCATCTTTACAGGTCAACATGGGATCTTTGTTGAGAATCTTATATGTTTTCCCATCACTTAATTGGCGATTTATTTCAGATAGGTATGAGGATTTATTCATAATTACCAACCCTCCTCCTTTATCTGCGGGATGTATAATGATGTCCTTCTTTGTCTCCAAGGAACGAATACCCTTCCTAATATATTCCGGATCAGATACTTTTCTTACTACCAAAGATTCCAATTCCTGACACACTTTATTCTTAAAAAACTCTATATATTTATTATCCTTATTGACAGGATTGAAGGTGGAATGGTTATGTAATTTCAAATGACTGGTAGAATCCCTAGAGTCCAATCTGCTTGTGTTAGAAATGAAATATTTCTTGATGTTGAGAGTACGTATATATTTTTGTATGTTTATGCAAGTCTGAAATTTATACAAATTACGTACTGGGACATATTTTAGCCCTTTATCCAGTACTCTAAGCTCATCATCTGTCAATGGAATACCACTTAAATTAAAAATCCCTGTACCTAATGGGGCCTTGGTTTTTTTAAACCTCTTGCCCCCTCTCCTTCCTCTCTTTCCTTTCTTTTTCCTATATGGTCCCCAATGGGTGTGCCTGTATGTAGGGGGTCTCTCCATCTTTCCTCTGGATATGTTGACATGTGCCCCCCTCCGGGCCCACTTTGGGCTTGGTGAAAATCCCTTGTCTCCTGCGGAGCCTGATTCCAGAGGGGTGCATATCTATTTTTTAACGGAATTGAGCTTCCTCTTGGGGGTTAAACCCTTCCTCTATTGGATTGCCTTCCCCTATCCTTAGAATTATATTGATGGTAATACCTTTTAGGGGTTCTATATTGATGAGGATTATGGTACATATGTCTTCCCTGTTGGATAGGGTACCGGTGGGTACGATATGTGATATATATGTATATAGGCAATCCAATGGCCCGGG
The DNA here is from genome assembly GCA_018402905.1 of Glandirana rugosa. Classification (NCBI taxonomy): domain Eukaryota; kingdom Metazoa; phylum Chordata; class Amphibia; order Anura; family Ranidae; genus Glandirana; species Glandirana rugosa. Next base: position 198,916 of record BLSH010157057.1, on the reverse strand, counting down.
ATGATTCCTTACATTGCCACCCCTCCAAGGGGCAGCCTCCAGATGCCCAACTGGGCCCTCTTGGTCAGATGTCTTCTCCAAAATGCCCTGATTAGCTCTCTGGCATGCAGGTGTTTTTCTGGCTCCCAGGAGCTTTCTTTAGGCCCATAGCCTTTCCACTTTACCAGAAACTGATGCCCCCTCTCTTCCTGCAGTCGATTATGGTCTCCACCTCAAATTCCTCCTCTCCGTCCACCAAGTCCAGTTCTGGTGGGGCTGTGTTGTGCCCAGGGAAGAGGTCCTTGACCACTGGCATAGCCAGGTTCACGTGGAAGACGGGGTGAATGTGGAGTGAAGAGGGTAGATCCAGTTCGAATGCTACTTTGTTGATTTGTCTCTTTACTGGTAAAGGTCCAATGTATTTTGGCCCCAGTTTTCTGGGGCAGGACAGCCTCAGGTTTTTTGTTGCTAACCAGACCTGTTGGCCCGGTTGCAGTTCCAATTCTCCTCGTCTTCCTTTGTCAAAACTTTTCTTGCTGAGTGCCTGGGTCTGAGAATTTCCTGCAACAGTTTATTGTTTTCCTTTAAGAACTGGGTGACTTCCAGTACAGTGCTCTCCGTTGACAGGCCAGGTAAGAAGGTAGGATGGTAGCCGAGGTTCACCCAGAATGGAGTTTGCTTGGTGGGGGAATGAATTGAGTTATTATATGCGAACTCGGCTACCAGTAACAGGGAAATCCAATCGTCCTGAGAGTAGGAAGAGTAGCAGCAGAGGTACTGTTCGAGAGTTCGATTAGTTCTCTCCGTTTGGCCATTTGACTGTGGATGATATGTGGAGGAGAAGGCTAGATCAATTTCTAAGGAAGAGCACGGAGATCTCCAGAAGTGGAACGTGAATTGCACCCTCTCCGTTTCAGCTGTTTCAGCTGCTGTGGGGGTGCCCTTCATGGGTATGAAGTGGGCCATTTTTGTGAGGCGATCTACCAACACAAGAATGGTACTGAAGCCTGCAGATGGAGGCTATAGTCCATCGAGATCTGGGACAAAGGTAATGGGTTCAGCAGACCCCAGGCTTTGGATCTCTCAGTCTTGCTCTTGGCACAGATGGGGCAAGCACTCACATAGTCCTTGCAGTTCTCATCCAGACGAGGCCACCAAAATGAGCAGGAAAGCAGCTCTGCCATCTTGCGACCCCCGAAGTGCCCGGCTAGTTTGAGGTTGTGGCAGAGTTCAAGCGCTGCTAGACGCAGCTCCTGTGGGATGAAAAGTTGGTTACCTGACTACCACCACAGCCCGTCTTTTATGGTGAGCCCAGAGTCCGATGGCACGGTGCGACTGACTAAGGATCGTCTGATCCGGGTGAGAAAGTCCTCTTGGGTCAGTAGGAAGCTATTGGCAGGTAGAATGGTGTCTGGAGAGGAGTCCTCCGGGTCATGGAACATTCTGGACAGGGCGTCCGGCTTCACATTTTTAGACCCAGGCCTGTATGTTATGTGCAGTTGGAACCTCGAGAAGAATAGCGCCCACCTTGCCTGTCGAGGTTTGGGCCTCTTAGCTGTCCGCAGATACTCAAGGTTCTTGTGGTCTGTGAAGACCAGAACAGTGTGAGTAGCTCTTTCCAGAAGGTACCGCCATTCCTCCAGGGTGGATTTGATTGCCAGCAGTTCCCAGTCACCAACATCGTAGATTTTCTCGGGGGTGAGAGCTTCCGGGAGAAGAAAGCAATGGAATGGAGCGTGGCCTTTGGGCCTCGTCTCTGAGAGAGAACTGCTCCCACTGCTGTCTCGGATGCGTCCACCTCAAGGACATAGGGCAGAGCCGGGTCTGGGTGTTTGAGGATGGGAGCAGAGGTAAACAGTTCTTTGAGTCTTGTGAACGCTTCTTGGGCCTTGAGTCCAACAGAAGCGAGAGTCCTGCTTCATGACCTGGGTAATAGGTGCAATGACCGCCAAGAACCCCTTAAAGCACTTTCTGTAGAAGTTTGCGAATCCATTCTAGGATGGCTGAGACCTTCTGGGGGTCCATAGTTATCCCTGTAACCGAAATGTCAAAGCCAAGGAAGGAGATGCTGGTGCGTTCAAAAGCACATTTTTCCACCTTGGCATATAGGCCATGTTGCCGACGGCGGACAAGCACACATCTCACGTGCCTGCGGTGTTCCTCCAGGGAAGGGGAGAAGATTAGGATATCGTCCAGATAAATCACTATGAATTGGTCTAGGTAGTCTCTGAAGATTTCATTCACCAGGTGTTGGAACGTAGCAGGGGCATTACAATCCAAACGGCATAACAAGGTATTCATAGTGACCAAACCTGGTTCAGAAGGCCTTCTTCCACTCGTCCCCTTCCCGTATGCGGATGAGATTGTATGCCCTGCGGAGGTCCAATTTTGTGAACACAGCTGTGGTTCCTAACCTCTGGAAAAGTTCAGGGACCAGAGGCAGGGGATACCTATTTTTGATAGTGATCCTGTTAAGATCCCGGTAATCTATACAGGGCCTGAGGGAGTGGTCTTTTTTTCTCCACGAGGAATATCCCCGCTCCGGCAGGTGAGTTAGAGGGTCTGATGAGCCCCTTTTCTAGGTTCTCATCAAGGTAGGCCTTGAGGGCCACTAGCTCTACCTCAGACAAAGGGAAAATCTGACCGAAAGGAACCTCAGCTCCCGGTAGGAGGTCAATCGGACAGTCATATGCCCCTTTCTTACTGAACACGTCCAGAAAGTCATGGTAAGGTACAGGTACAGCCAGGTGGGTGTCCTGGTCATGTTCAGTGTCCAGACAGAGTACAGATGATGGGGTTTCCGAAGGAGGTGGCAGGCAATGTTGGAGGCAGTAGGGAGAGCTGAACTGCACTTCCTCTGTGGCCCAGTCAATGTGGGGGTTATGCATCCGGAGCCAGGGGAGGCCCAAAATGACTGGGAATAGAGGGGACGCAATGGCGTCCAGTAGCAAGAATTCCAAGTGTCCCCCCACTGTCTTGCAGGTACAGGAATGGTTTCCTGGGTGACGGTGCAGGACTTAATAGTGGTTCCATTGGCTAGCTGGACGGCCATGGGATGGTCTTTAGGTCGAAGTGGGATCTGGAGGTTGGCTGCGAAAGTAACATCAACAAAGTAACTGCAGGCTCCTGAATCAACAATTGCCTGCACCAGGGTATCCCCTCTAGGAAGCTGTGAAGATAGAGAGAGAACAAGGTGAGCTTTGTTGCTTGGCATGTACATCAGGTTTTCCTGGGTAGGAGTGGTACACTTACCGGCCTTAGCAGGGCAGTTCCTTACCAGATGCCCAGGCTCTCCACAGTATAGGCAGAAGCTGAGTGCCATACGTCTCTGACGTTCTTCTGAGGTTAATGGCGGGCGGAGAAGCCCGATTTGCATCGGTTTGGACTGGTCTGGTGGAGAGGAGGAGGAAGAGGCAGCCAGACTGGAGCCAGGGTAGCTGGGTATTCTGGGCATCATCCAGGTAAGGCGTGCAGCCCCTGTGGACCTCTCAGCCTTGCGTTCCCGCAAGACAGATTGATCAGGGCATCGAGGGTATGAGGCACCCCAACGCGAGCCAGCTCATCCTTGAGTGGCTCTGAGAGGCCCAGCCTGAATTGGTAGCAGAGGGCTGCATCGTTCCAGGCTGTGTCAGCGCTCCAGTGCCATGGGCCATGGGCTCCAAGCTTGTGGTTCCTCCGAGAGCAATGAGATCACCAGCCCCATTTTAGTCGCCTCCAATGAAAAAGTTGGAGGGTGAAATACAATTCGCACGAGTTACGGAAGGCCCAGAACTTCCGGAGGTCCCCCGCAAACCGCTCTGGCATGGGCACCTTGGTCTTCGTAGGCAGAGCCACAATGGTGCGTGGAGAAGACTGACCGGGACTGGCTGGGGCTGGCATGGAGAGCTCTTGGATTCTCCATTGCAGACGGGTGTATCCCTCTTGTAGACTCTTTACGACTTGAGTGAGGCCAGCCAGATGCACACACGGGTCATCCATGGCTGTCCGTTACTGTAACATACCTGGTGGTTGAGTCTGACTTGTGCAGTGGACAACCTCTCTTACAGCCCTGGTTTGAGAACCCCTGGTAGTGGGAACAGGGAGTTCTGGAGCACAGGGGGGCACAAGGGCTGGTGGTAGCTGAGAGTCCACTGGAACTCATGCAGACAGAAGGATGGTGATGCAGGCCGGGTCGGTAACAAGCTGGCAGTACAGTACAGAAGGATCAGGCAGGCGGATGGTCGGGTGCAGGCAGGGTGGGCAACGTGCGGGCAGCAGTGGTACAGAGGAGCAGGCAAAGAATAGTCGTAGACAGGCCAGGGGTCAGGGCAGGCAGAAAGCGAACAAAGTCCAAGGGAAGCTGGGGTCACAGATACAGGAAGTCTCTTCGGAGCAACACACTGGGTTGCAGGGTACAGGAATGCTGTAGATCGGACAGCACTTGCTTCCTGGTGCTGTCCGCTTAAATGGTTGCTATTGACGCCATTGCCGACGCACACGCATGCGCGCGCACACAGGCGAGCACATGCGCATAGGAGCGCATGAATGCGCACAAGTGCGCACGGGCACGCACACACGCTATGTGCGCCTGCGCATAGGCGATGCAGTGGCCCGGGATGATTCCTTACAAGTGCATTCAGCGGTGTACAGTATATAATAACTAGAAGACCCGCCGCTCCAGCTGCGTAGAGGGAAGCCTGATGGATGCTGTGGGTGCAAGACCCGGGTCACCTCTGCATACAAAAGATAAGAAGAAATGGCTGTACACCACGAAGTGCAACCCGAAATCCTTTATTAGGACATCCCAAGGTTACAGGACAACAGAGTGCTGAATGTTACCATTCAGTACTTTGTTGTCCTGTAACCTTGGGATTTCCTAATAAAAGATTTTGGATTGCAGTTCGTGGTGTGCAGCCATTTCTTCTTATCTACAGTATATAATACATGTCAGGCAGTGTATTAATATATGTATATATATATATATATATATATATATATATATATATATATACAGCCACAGCCTAGTATATATATACAGTATCTCACAAAAGTGAGTACAACCCTCACATTTTTGTAAATATTTTATTATAACTTTTCATGCGACATCACTGAAGAAATGACATTTTGCTACAAAGTTTGCTGTAAAGTGGTGAGTGTACAGCTTGTATAACAGTGTAATTTGCTGTCCCCTCACAATAACTCAACACACAGCCATTAATGTCTAAACTGCTGGCAACAAAAGTGAGTGCACCCCTAAGTGAAAATGTCCAAATTGGGCCCAAATAGCCATTTTCCCTCCCCGGTGTTATGTGATTCGTTAGTGTTACAAGGTCTCACGTGTGAATGGGGAGCATGTGTGTTAAGTTTAGTGTTATCGCTCTTACTCTCTCATACTGGTCACTGGAAGTTCAACATGGCACCTCATAGCAAAGAACTCTCTGAGGATCTGAAAAAAAGAATTGTTGCTCTACATAAAGATGGCCTAGGCCGGGGGGTGTCGAACTGGCGGCTCTCCAGCTGTTGCGAAACTACAAGTCCCATCATGCCTCTGCCTGTGGGAGTCATGCTTGTAATTGTCAGCCTTGCAATGCCTCATGGGATTTGTAGTTCCGCAACAGCTGGAGGGCCGCCAGTTTGACACCTGTGGCCTAGGCTATAAGAAGACTGCCAAGACCCTGAAACTGACCTGCAGCACGGTGGTCAAGACCATACAGCAGTTTAATAGGACAGGTTCCACTCAGAACAGGCTTTACCATGGTCGACCAAAGAAGTTGAGTGCACATGCTCAGCACCATATCCAGAGGTTGTCTTTGGGAAATAGACGTATGAGTGCTGCTAGCATTGCATTGAAGATGTGCTTTAACTGCAGACTTTCATCTTTAATTTGAGGGTATTTACATCCAAATCAGGTGAACGGTGTAGGAATTACAACAGTTTGTATATATGCCTCCCACTTTTTAAGGGACCAAAAGTAATGGGACAGATTAACAATCATAAATCAAACTTTCACTTTTTAATACTTGGTTGCAAATCCTTTGCAGTCAATTACAGCCTGAAGTCTGGAATGCATAGACATCACCAGATGCTGGGTTTCATCCCTGGGGATGCTCTGCCAGACCTCTACTGCAACTGTCTTCCGTTCCTGCTTGTTCTTGGGGCATTTTCCCTTCGGTTTTGTCTTCAGCAAGTGAAATGCATGCTCAATCGGATTCAGGTCAGGTGATTGACTTGGCCATTGCATAACATTCCACTTCTTTGCCTTAAAAAACTCTTTGGTTGCTTTCGCAGTATGCTTCGGGTCATTGTCCATCTGCACTGTGAAGCGCCATCCAATGAGTTCTGAAGCATTTGGCTGAATATGAGCAGATAATATTGCCCAAAACACTTCAGAATTCCTCCTGCTGCTTTTGTCAGCAGTCACATCATCAATAAATACAAGAGAACCAGTTCCATTGGCAGCCATACATGCCCACGCCATGACACTACCACCACCATGCTTCACTGATGAGGTGGTATGCTTTGGACCATGAGCAGTTCCTTTCCTTCTCTATACTCTTCTCTTCCCATCACTCTGGTACAAGTTGATCTTGGTCTCATCTGTCCATAGGATGTTGTTCCAGAACTGTGAAGGCTTTTTTAGATGTTGTTTGGCAATCTCTAATCTGGCCTTCCTGTTTTTGAGGCTCACCAATGATTTACATCTTGTGGTGAACCCTCTGTATTCACTCTGATGAAGTCTTCTCTTGATTGTTGACTTTGACACACATACACCCACCTCCTGGAGAGTGTTCTTGATCTGGCCAACTGTTGTGAAGGGTGTTTTCTTCACCAGGGAACAAATTATTTGGTCATCCACCACAGTTGTTTTTGGTGGTCTTCCGAGTCTTTTGGTGTTGCTGAGCTCACCAGTGCGCTCTTTCTTTTTAAGGATGTTCCAAACAGTTGATTTGGCCACACCTAATGTTTTTGCTATCTCTCTGATGGGTTTGTTTTGTTTTTTCAGCCTAATGATGGCTTGTTTTACTGATAGTGACAGCTCTTTTGATCTTGCAGATAACAAATGCAAATAGCACACTTGAAATTAACTCTGGACCTTTTATCTGCTCCTTGTAAATGGGATAGTGAGGGAATAACACACACCTGGCCATGAAACAGCTGAGCAGCCAATTGTCCCATTACTTTTGGTCCCTTAAAAAGTGAGAGGCACAAACTGTTGAAATTCCTACACCGTTCACCTAATTTGGATGTAAATACCCTCAAATTAAAGCTGAACGTCTGCAGTTAAAGCACATCTTGTTTCGTTTCATTTCAAATCCATTGTGGTGGTGTATAGAGCCAAAAAGATTAGAATTAGGTCGATGTCCCAATATTTATGGACCTGACTGTAAGAAAACACATCTCCACTGAATTTCAGTGTAGGGGAGAACTTCTCCACTAGCTAACAATGTAAAGGGTGCATGCCTCAATTTTTCCCATTATACATATTTAAGGACTTGCTTAAAGTAGGAGTCCGATCTAAACCTATCTAAGCTTAAACCCCCCATTCAAAGCACTATACTAACTAGCCTGTAAAGGCAAGATGTGTATACTTATCTACTCCACGGGTACGTCAGTCTGGTCTTGTGATCTCCTCAGTTGCCAACTTCAGGGGAGAGGAGAGAGCAACAATAACAGCTGCAGAGCTTGGGTGCTGACATCACCGATAGACTTACTATGGGGCATCCGTTATTAGGTAAGTATACACATCTTTCCTTTACAAGGTAGTTAATACAGAGCTTAGAATAAGGTTGGGAGCAAGTTTTAAGCTTAGACAGGTTTAGACCGGACTTCTACTTTCATGGTACATGCTATAGACCAGTAATTAGATGTTGTCCCTAGATGATGCTTGAAAAAATGGGGGCACCAGCCTTCTGATAAGAGAGTATAATGATGGAATTTCCATGATGAGGACTGGGAGAAGCATTCATTACCTGCAAATAGTACAATTACACACTCCGTATCATGCCTGTACGTAACTTTAGAGAATATATTTGAGGCTAGGGCCATTCGGACATGTTGCATTGATTACATCAAATAAAAGGCATAGCACTTATATAAGAAACTATGATGGAAAGAATGGATTCTTTTGTACATAACAAGTCTTGCAGGAATCAAGCTGTGCTGTGGTATTTCTTAATAAATATCTACTGATTCAAGGTCAGTTGGAGTAAAAGTAAAAATAAACTATGGGTGGTTCCTTTCCAATAATCTTCAGAACAACAGCCTTCCTCATTAAATGACTGCAAAAATAGTGCAGGCTGAGAATAGAATAAATTAGAAAAGACCGCAGGAATACCATTTTGCCAGGAAGTCATAACATAGTGAAAGGAAGGCAGAGCTGATGATAAGTGGAGGAAGTGAATAAACATGTAACGTGATTAAAATTTAAATAACATCACATTTTTAGTGTCTATAGGGACAGTCCTTGCCAGAGTTGTCACTAGAATGTCTTAGAATTTCAGTGCTTATTTAGCTCTTTGTGCTGCTCTAAGTTGTTTGTATTTTTCTGTCTTTGGTGTGCTCTGTCTTTTTTAATGTATATGTTATAAATACTAAGTGTTTACTTTCTTCTACTATGCTTCCTTTTATTTATTAATTTAGGTAATACATGAGTTATTTTATTACACTCTTATATATATTATATATGCTTTCTTTTTTTATTAATTGAATTATTACATGAGTTATTTTATGACATTCTTATATACAGTATCTCAAAAAAGTGAGTACACCCCTCACATTTTTGTAAATATTTTATTATATCTTTTCATGTGACAACACTGAAGAAATTACACTTTGCTGCAATGTAAAGTAGCGAGTGTGCAGCTTGTATAACAGTGTAAATTTGCTGTCCCCTCAAAATAACTCAACACACAGCCATTAATGTCTACATTAACCCCTAAGTGACCCCTAAGTCCAAATTAGGCCCAATTAGCCATTTTTCCTCCCCGGTGTCATGTGACTCGTTAGTGTTACAAAGTCTCAAGTGTGAATGGGGAGCAGGTGTGTTAAATTTGGTGTTATTCCTCTCACTCTCATACTGCTCACTGAAAGTTCAACATGGCACCGCATGGCAAAGAACTCTCTGAGGATCTGAAAAAAAGAAATGTTGCTCTACATAAAGATGGCCTTGGCTATAAGAAGATTGCCAAGACCCTGAAACTGAGCTGCAGCACGATGGCCAAGACCATACAGTGGTTTAACAGGACAGGTTCCGCTCAGAACAGGCCTCGCCATGGTTGACCAAAGCAGTTGAATGCAAGTGCTCAGCGTCATATCCAGAGGTTGGCTTTGGGAAATAGATGTATGAGTGCTGCTGGCATTGCTGCAGAGGTTGAAGGGGTAGGGGGTCAGTCTGTCAGTGCTCAGACCATACGCTGCACACTGCATCAAATTGGTCTGCATGGCTGTCGTTCCTGAAGGTTCAGATTTGGTTCAGATGGTGTCAAACGTGTGTGGCAGCAACCAGGTGAAGAGTACAAAGACAAGTGTGTCTTGCCTACAGTCAAGCATGGTGGTGGGAGTGTCATGGTCTGGGGCTGTATGAGTGTGCTGTCACTGGGGAGCTACAGTTCATTGACAGAACCATGAAAGCCAACATCTACTGTGACATACTGAAGCAGAGCATGATCCCCTTCCTTCAGAGACTGGGCTACAGGGCAGTATTCCAACATGATAACGACCCCAAACACACCTCCAAGATGACAAATGCCTTGCTAAAGAAGCTGAGGGTAAAGGTGATGGACTGGCCAAGCATGTCTCCAGACCCAAACCCTATTGAACATCTGTGGGACATCCTCAAATGGAAGGTGAACGAGCGCAAGGTCTCTAGCATCCCCTGGCTCTGTGATGTCATCATGGAGGAGTGGAGGGGGACTCCAGTGGCAACCTGTGAAGTTCTGGTGAACTCCATGCCCAAGATGGTTAAGGCAGTGCTGGAAAAAAATGGAGGCCACACAAAATATTGACACTTTGGGTCCAATTTGAACATTTTCACTTAGGGGTGTTCTCACTTTTGTTGCCAGTGGTTTAGACATTAATGGCTGTGTGTTGAGTTATTTTGAGGGGACAGCAAATTTACACTGTATATAAGCTGTACACTCATTACTTTACATTGTAGCAAAGTGTAATTTCTCCAGTGTTGTCGTACGAAAAGATATAATAAAATATTTACAAAAATGTGAGGGTGCACTCACTTTTGTGAGATACTGTATATATATATATATAATATTTTTATTTTTTATTCTATTATTATATATTCAATTATTACATTTACTATATATACAGTCAGGGCCGAAACTACGGGGGGGGGGGCCTGCCCGGGTGGGCGCCGCCAGGGGTCGGTCCCGCCCACATTGGGAACCGCTGCTCTAAGGGTGTCACTGCCACCCAATCAAGTATACAGGGAGTGCAGAATTATTAGGCAAGTTGTATTTTTGAGGAATAATTTTATTATTGAACAACAACCATGTTCTCAATGATTCCAAAAACTCATTAATATCAAAGCTGAATATTTTTGGAAGTCGTTTATAGTTTGTTTTTAGTTGTAGCTATTTTAGGAGGATATCTGTGTGTGCAGGTGACTATTACTGTGCATAATTATTAGGCAACTTAACAAAAAACAAATATATACCCAAACTCTACAATATAACCAAAGTGACGACTTTTATTTATTAACTTTACCCATATATAAACAAAAAACAATTCAACGGATTATTAATACGTGTCATTATCAGTGGACGTGTGTGTCTATAGGAGGATTTTATCGATGTTGATTTTTGTTTGATATTTGCTGAAGGTTTTTATAAGTCGAAACTATAATTACTCAAAAACCTTAGTAACTCTTGTACCAACAACAAGTTATTATTTTAATAAGGAGTTTTTATGTTGAACGGATTATTAAGACGTGAGGGACATATGAACTAACCCACCGTCACTGTGGGAATCTCGTCGCCAAGGGTTACACCCGCCCTGGCTGGGGACCGCCGCGGGTGGGCCCGTCCGGGGGGGGGGGCATCAAAGCCGGGACTGACATATA
>BLSH010157057.1:174709-187447 GCA_018402905.1 Glandirana rugosa | reverse complement strand
CGCTTGACTTTTCTCAGTTCACGGGCAGTTATTTTGCGCCTTGGTTTTTCCACACGCTTCTTGCGACCCTGTTGGCTATTTTGAATGAAACGCTTGATTGTTCGATGATCACGCTTCAGAAGCTTGGCAATTTTAAGAGTGCTGCATCCCTCTGCAAGATATCTCACTATTTTTGACTTTTCGGAGCCTGTCAAGTCCTTCTTTTGACCCATTTTGCCAAAGGAAAGGAAGTTGCCTAATAATTATGCACACCTGATATAGGGTGTTGATGTCATTAAACCACACCCCTTCTCATTACTGAGATGCACATCACCTAATATGCTTAATTGGTAGTAGGCTTTCGAGCCTATACAGCTTGGAGTAAGACAACATGCATAAAGAGGATGATGTGGTCAAAATACTCATTTGCCTAATAATTCTGCACACAGTGTAATGGACAGGCAGCTTTCACTGCATAGTTTGCCAAATAGGAAGGAGACCGCACAGGTGCACTAGCGCTGAATCACTCTGCTCCTCTCACCCGCCCGCCCTATGGAAAAGCCACTGTTGCTATAATGCTCAGCAACAGTAGCTGCATTGTTGCTCTGGAATGCTTTTCTATAGGATGGCCAGGCGGGAGGAGCGGAGTGATTCAGTGCTAGTGCGCCTGTGCGGCCTCCCTCCTATTTGATTCTCCGGTTTTTGGCAAACTATGCAGCAGGCGCTACCTGTCCATAACACTTGAACCAGCAGCAGTGACACCCTAGAGCAGAGGCACCCAGTTCGAGCGGCACCCCTTGTCGGAGTGCTGTGGGGTGTCCCTCCTAGTCCTGCCCAGTGCCCAAACAGCTTGTCTTTTCTGAGTGAGGCATCCCAGAAAACGGGAGGCTGCAAATAAGGCCCTGGACTGGGGGTGGTGAAGAAGAGGCCCTGGACTGTGGGGGGGGGGGGGTGCGAAGGAGGCCCTGGTCTGAGGGGGTGCAGAGGAGGCCCTGGACAAGGGGGTGCAGTGGAAGCCTTTGGCTGAGGGGGGATTCAGAGGAGGCCCTAGACTGGGGGGGTTCAGAGGAGGCCCTGGACTGGAGGGTGCAGTGGAGGCCCTGGGCTGATGGGGGGGTGCGGAGAAGGCCCTGGGCTGGGGGGATGCGGAGGAGGCCCTGAACTGGGGGGGTGGGGCGCAGAGGAGACCCTGGACTTGGGATTTAAAACCTGGGCTAAGGAAGAGCCTGTCTGGGCCCTGGAGGGTGAGTTCACAACATAAATGGGGACATTTATCAATTGTCGCAAGTAATGGCAAACAGAAGCAGAGAGACAGGTCGTGTGATAGATTTATTAAAGGAGAAGTACATCCAAAGCTTGTTTGGTTGTACTTCTCTTGTGGATCACAGCAGTGCAGATTGTTTTGCACTCCTGAGACCCATTTTAACCTGACAGCGGGCCTAAGCCTGCTGTCAGCTGACGTCACAGAGCCGGTCTAGGCTGGGGAAAGATTGCAACCATATGGTTGGGACCCGCCCACATGCCTGGACCGGCAAGCCGCTGAGAGCCTGAGCTGGCCACTCCTGCCCCCATCACAGTCCAGTGTTTCAGTGAGCACCAGGGGGTGGGGGCAGAGCAGAGAGCCAGCTCTCTGCTCAGGGAGCACTGAGAACTGAGTGATTGGCAGTGTTTGATTACTTGGTTCTTAGCCTTAGAGCTGATTGGGGACAGATGCAGCATCTACCTAGGTAGGTATGATTCATAAATCAAATTCCAATACTTCTCTTTTTTTCTTTTGAAATAACAATTTTTATTATAATTCAAGAGGAATTATACAAATGAAGACACTGAGATAGGAGAACCCAATAAGAATACAAAATAAGAATTATACACTATTCAAGCATTGGTAAATAGGGCTGTAAGAAATGGTGTGTGATCCTCGCCTACCGCTATTGAATGGTGCCCTGTGAGATTGCTGCTCACGTTTGAATAGCTATCCGTGACTATTGTGGATATGTGAAAGATGGGTGTAGTGTATCACTATCTCCAATGGTGAGCTGTTGTATCCTCTTACTGTGGTGGTTATTAACTTATAAATGATAGTCAATATTAAATAAATGTATGTGGATCTGTGTCTCAAGGCTGGACACCAATACCACATGCTAAATGAAGTGCATTATACAATGGTGTCATAAAACTTAATAAAGTGCAATAGTGCTTTAAATGTGCAACAAATATAGTGAATGGATGAATACAACAGATATAGTGAATGGATGAATACATAAAATTAATTCAAACAATAAATTGATACAGGTAATTGATCATCCACTTCCTGTATAGTCCATAGAGATAAATATAATGGCTTTAAGTTCTTAGATGTGACTGCACCGCTTATAAATGATAGTCAATATTGAATAAATATATCTGGATCTGTGTCTCAAGGCTAGACACCAATAACAAGTGCATTATTCAATGGTGTCATAACACTTACTAAAGTGCAATAGTGTTTTGAATGTGCAACAAATATTGTGAATGGATGAATACAAACAACAGATATAGTGAATAGATAAATAAATACATTTGATTCAAACAATAAATTGATGCAATTAATTGATCATCCTCTTCCTGTATAGTCCATATAGGTACATATACTGGCTTTAAGTTCTTAGATGTGACTGCACCGCTGTGATTAAATTGACTGATGTTTCAGTGAAAAGTTGCAGTGACTTTTCCTCCTTCCCATGTGTCCTAGTCTCTCACCTGCGTAAGATGAGCATATAGCACGTAAAGGTATCTGTGTGGGGTTGGTGTGGTGTGGTCTGGTCACCTCTGGGTGTCCCCCCTGCCTTCTCCAGTCCTCCGTGTCCTCTGTCAGCCTTCAGGGTCTTTTGAAGTTCCCACTGGGTGTCTTTGTACTCTCCGATAAATAAATAAATATTGCTTCCATAGTGTGATATTATTTGTATATAACAATTTATTTTAAGCAGTTAAAATACAGAACTCACATTTAGGTGTATACAAATGACATATATCCATGAGCTCCGAGCTTGCTAACGGATATGCATCACTTCCAGCTACCTCCGCTCATGCCCTATGCATTGCGCCATGCCCACGTGACTTCTTTAATGGGGATGAATAGGAGTGTTTGGGGGTGACTTATATAGTGTGTTTTAACCTCCCTGGCGGTATTCCCGAGTTTGGCTCGGGGTGGAATTTCAGTACCATTAGCGGTAACCCCGAGCCACACTGGATCCAAAGCAGCGTTACTCACCTTGTCCCCTGGATCCAGCGATGTCCCCCGCCGTGTCAGCGAGCTGTGTCCTCCGCCCGATGCCTCTGTGTGTCGGGCTCCGTTCCCTGCGAGCGTCGCACGGGAGCGGACACCGGCGGCAAATTCAAAAAATGAAACACATAGTAAACATACAATACACTGTAATCTGTAAGATTACATTACTGTATGAAATAATTTCACATCCCTTTTGTCCCTGGTGCTTTGTCCAGTGCCCTACATGTACTTTTATATTATGAATGTCATTCTTTCTGCCTGGAAACTTGAGAATGTCCATGGCAACCAAAAAGTGTCCCTTTACGTCAAAAGTGTTGTTTGATCAGCTAGTAAACGGCAATAGTAAATAAGAATTATTTGCAGAATTGAGTGACACAGATTTTTGGGGAAATTTATCATCAGACACTGAAAGTGACGACAGCGACAATTCTGCAAATTAGCAAATTTCAGTGTTTTTGGTTTGATTACATTATTGAATACATTTTATTATTATTACGTTATTATTTTTGATAAATATTTTTAGTTATTTATTATAATTTATGATTTCATATTTCAAACTTTATCATACCTGGGATGTCTACTAGACTCTTGTTTGGACAGATTTAAGTGAGTTATTCCTAATAATTAGAGGTCTACAATATAAAACGCCAAATTTCCATGCAAAATAATGTGCCGCTTTCAGCACCAAAAATCTGAAATAATCATACCGCCAGGGAGGTTACTTGATATATGCCATTTTCTTGAAGTCCTATTGGGTCTATCAGATGTAGTGCTCGTGCTCTAATGGCAGCCATTTTCTTGTGGTTTGTTTTGTATGATGAGATCGGACATTTTTTAGGAGTTCGATGTAATGTTTGGTATGCTATGTTGTTATATCATAGCAATGATTTTCTTGTAGTCTAATTCACATCCGATCGTTGTTACTTTGTGTCCGTGTGTGGCCCATTTTTTTGTTTAGGACATTTTTATCTGGGCGATTTTGGTATGATGATTGTAATCACCTTAAACCAAATCTGAGTAGATGGATGTCTCATCAGCTGATAAGGCTGCTGTATAGTGTGAACATGTTTAACCCTTAAAAACGTATCAACTTTAATAAATGTAAACTTAAGGTGAAGATAAAAATAAAAATATAAAATAATAATATTAGTAGTAAAAATTGTGAAGGGTATAATTAGGGGACAGCTCCAGTATATATGTAAAAGGGTGCCTCTGTCCTCCCCACATCGCCAGCAGCGATCGGGAGAAGATGGATAGATGGCATGGAGGATGTCAGGAGTTATGTACCATGAGTCCAAACCACCCTTCATGTTTCCACCGTAAAAGTTTCGCCTAGCACTTTTCCAACCTAAGCATGAAGGCATGTTTATGTTGGTCTGATAGGTGGTAGGCACTGAGTATTCGATAAATGTCTGAGACCTGTCCCCTCCTTGTTAATCCCCCAGGATTATCTGCACAAAGGGAGACAGAGGCGAGAACTGCAGATCCGAGGCTATGGCTTGAGCATAGTGGCGGATCTGCAAATATACGTAAAATTCCCTGTGCGGTAAATCATATTTATTCTGTAGTTCAGAAAATGTCACTAACCTACAGGATCTAGGATCTACCAACTGTCTGAAATAGAATAAACCCCATGAAGACCAAGGCGAGGACATCTGGAAAGTAAGACTAGTAGGCATCTGGGAGTTAAAAAGAAAAGAAGTCAGCAGAGATTTCTCAGACTTGAGCTCGTGTGTAGTTGAGACATAGACCCCAACACCTCCGCATCCACACTCCAGAATAGCCTGTTTGGGTGAATTGGTGCCAATCATATCTTCTCGATCTCCGTCCATTTATTGTAGGAGCGTTGAGGGAACTAGGAGGCCAACATGCACAATTGGGCTGCTTGGTAATACTTTACAAAATTGGGGAAGGCAAGGCCCCCATCTTGGCGGGATGCTGTCAGGACTGAGGAGGGTATCCTATGCTGTTTGTAGTTCCAGACGAAACGTATCATGTCAGCCTGTAGTTTTCTCAAGGGTGCATAGGGGAAGGGAATGGGGAGTGTTTGGAACAAGTAGAGGAGCTTAGGGAGAATGACCATTTTAATTGAGGCGATACGACCTAGGAGGGATATGTGATAAGTCTTCCACTTTTTGACTAGTTTCCTGATTGCGCTGTAGAGCGGGGGGATGTTTGCCTGGTACAACGAGGCAAAGGCTGGGGTGAGGTAGATTCCCAAATAATTCAGGACCTCTGTTTTCCAGCTATAGGGAAAGCAGGATTTCAAATTATTAACTTCTTCTCTATGGATATTAATCGGGAGGGCTTCTGACTTAGATGCATTTATTTTGAATCCTGATAGATTCCCATATACTTCTAACGCAGTGTGAAGATTCGGTAGGGATGTCCTAGGGTGAGTCAAGGTAAGTATTACATCCTCTGCAAATAATAATAGTTTAAATTCCCTCCCCCTAACTGGTATGACTCGGATGTCTGGGTTTCCGCATATGGTTGCCGCCAGAGGCTCGACGCAGAGGGCAAACAATAGGGGTGAGAGCAGACACCCTTGCCAGGTGCCATTAGTAATTGGGAAAAAGATGAGAGGGCATACGGCGTCTTCACATGGGATGTGGGATTTGTATAGAGGTGCTGAATTGCTCTTAGGAAGGGCCCACAGAATCCCATATATCGTAGTGTGGCGGGCAGGAACGGCCATCCTAGGCGATCAAACACCTTCTCTGCATCTAAGCTCAACACCAAGGCCTCCGTTCCATCACTGCTCGCCACATTTTTCAGATCTATTATCTTCCTGGTGTTATCCCCCTGCCTGACGTGAAGGAAAAAAGCCTACCTGATCTTTGTGCACTAGGCAAGGTAGAACCAAATTCAGGCATAGAGAGAGAAATTTAGTAAAGATTTTCAGGTCAGCATTCAGAAGGGCTATAGGCCTGCAGCCGGCATACAGTAAGGGATCCTTATCTGGCTTCGGTAACAAGGTGAGGAAGGATCTTTGCATATCTACTGGGATGGGGGTCTGTTGCAGAAAAGCACTTAAAAGTTTTCACATATGAGGAAGTAACAAGGGGAGAAATTATTTATAGTACTCATATGGTAGGTAATCCGGGCCAGGGGATTTATGAGAGGATAGGTTTTTAATGGTTACAGTCAGCCCTTGTTCACTCAGTAATGTTGGTGTTGAGAGCGGCTAGGTCTGAGGATTGGAGTTGGGAAATTCTACTATGCTCCAAGTAATGCTGTATACGGTCGGTTACTTCGGGAGGGGGGGGTACTAAGGGATACCGGGGTTGTTATACAGTTCAGTATAGAAGTGTTTGAAGGCAACAGCTATATCGCAGGGTGCGATAGCACACATCCCGCCTTATTCTTAATCTGGTGTGGGGCCAACATAGTGGCCCGTTTTGACAGTTTCCTGGCCAATAGGGAGTGGGCTTTATTACCTTTGTCGTAGTACAGCTGTTTGAGTCTAATCAAGTGTAGCCAGGGCCGGATTAACATAGGGGCTATTGGAGCTGCAGCTCCAGGCCCCTACCTCAAGATAGGCCCATGCCAGTGAGTCATTAATGCTCTTTATGTTATGTAAATCGCGGACGGCAGGCACTATTGTTATGTAAATCACGGGCGCACTGCAAAGTAAATGATGTGCTATGTGCAAACATCTTCTAGCTGAAGAGATGACAGCAGCAATAACGAATGATCACCATTGTAAAGATATGAGGAAACAAAATCATGACATCTTCCAGCTAATTTTAAGTGCATTCCTCCCTTACTATATTACCAAGCTTTGTACATATATATATTTTTTTTTACCTTTAGGAAGAAGGATGCAAACTTACCATAAGTACAGAGAGAAAACAATGACTCTGTATGTGTTCTGTTCACATCATGCATGAGCTGTGCTGTGTTGTGTAAAAATGCAGCATGTCTACATTTTTATTGCAGCGCAACGCACGTCATTACAGCACATACAGTGCAATGAATTGTCTTTCATTCATTTCGACTAGGTTTAAAAAAAGGAAAAATTAAACAATGCAAAGCATTTTACCAATTGCACACAACAGAGGGTACACATCAAATTAACCATAACGCACCCCACTGGTGTGAACAGACCGCAAGTGCTTGCAGCTGTGTCATAGACAAAATTCCTCCTTCCCAATATATTTATAGAGAGTGTAAGACAGGTCAGACATTACTCTTTTTTTTTGCATTCAACCAGCATGTTGAATGAAAAAAAAAGAGCTAATTCCCCCATCCATACAATCACTCCTGCTGTGCTTTTATATTCTGCTGGTGGGGAACCTCCCCTGCCATCAGAATACAATGATCAGTGCTGCTGGCTATAGCTGGCGGCACTGGTCATTTGGGGAAAACCCGACAGGCTGATTGCACACAAGACGATCGATAGATCAATTTGTGTACAAGCTAGCCTGTACAGTGTGCATGAATCAAAATCCGCCCAGTCCCTGCTGAATTGGCCAAATTTCCATCCATGTATGGCCAGCTTTAACAAATCTCTCTCCCTCCTCCCAACCATTGCTATATATGCCATAGCTAACCAAAGCAGAGGGGAGCCACAGGGCAATGAGCAGAGGGGGCCTGGTCAGGCTGTATGGGGTCCCATAACTACTGCAGGCTGTCTGCTACAATATCAGTCCCTGCACTGTGCAACTAAATTGTAGAAGGAGGAGAACTATATGCCCCAAAACATTTTGTTGATGGTGTCTACTAATGGCAAGCTACCTGACAAAGGTGTGCTGGCAGCAGTTGTGATATCAGTTTAGGCAGCTGGTAGCACAGAGTCACTGGCTCTCCAGAAATGAAAGCACTACACACACCCACTGAACCCTTTCCTGCACTTTAGCCACAGTGCAGGTAGTGATATCAGAGCAGGTGGGAAAACAGCAAGCTCTACCACTGGTCCAGGCTGACCAGAAGCACTAATTACTGCTGGAGAGGGTAATGGATTTGCTGGCATTCTCTGTGAAAATTGGGATCAGCAGCCCTGGACCTGGAGGAGGAGCTCCTTGAGTCAGGAGTCTGCTGAGCAAAATATACCTCTGAAGAAAGCTAGTGGTAACATTGCAAAATATACCTCTGGAGGAAGCTAGTGGTAACATTGCAAAATATACCTCTGGAGGAAGCTAGTCGTAACATTGCAAAATATACCTCTGGAGGAAGCTAGTGGTAACATTGCAAAATATACCTCTGGAGGAAGCTAGTCGTAACATTGTAAAATATGCCTCTGGAGGAAGCTAGTGGTCTAGTGGTAACATTGTAAAATATACCTCTGGAGGAAGCTAGTGGTAACATTGTAAACAGGGCCAGATTAACATAGGGGCTATTGGAGCTGCAGCTCCAGGCCCCTTCCTTAAGATAGGCATAGCCCAATGGTGTGAGTGAGTCACTAATACTGCCCAGCCATGCTCTGTATACAGTGTACACATGATTGATATATAAATTGTGGCAGCATATTTAATTTGTTTTAACAAAAAATGGTTTGCATTTTCATTTTATTTATTTCCATAAAAAAGGCCCACCAAAATCCTTTGCACCAGGTCTACGATGCTCTTAATCCGGTCCTGATTGTAAAATATACCTCTGGAGGAAGCTAGTGGTAACATTGTACAAAATACCTCTGGCGGAAACTAGTGATAATGTTGACAAGGTCCCATAATCACAACACCTCCCTCCAACCCCATTTTCATTACAGTCCACCCCCTCTCCTAGTCACAGCGACTTCCTGCCACCATTAACCCCACCCCATACCAACTCACCTTCTCTACAAAGTTACAGCATCTCCCACCCACCTCTGGCTGGTCACTGTGCCTCTCTACCAACTACTTTACTTTACAAATCACAGCACCTCTGAATGCAAACCTCTTCTCCTTATGCTACCTCCAGTCTACCAATCTTTTACCTCTTCCAGAACTTCCCTCCTATCCTTCCCCCCACCCTGTTCCATTATGCTGCCTTTGTGCCATAGATCTCTCACCCTCCTGGTCACATCACCTACCTTGCACCTCATACACTTCACCTTACCCACCCCAACACCCACTTGCCAACCCTTCCCCTTTCTCTATGGTGTGGATGGCACTGGATGGCCTTGTCTCAGCACTGGCGGCAGGCGGCATTGATATGTAAATCACGCAGCATATTCATAGGTATATCATCACCACTGCTAAATGCTGCCGACATTGGGGATGTAAACATGGCCTGCCTGCCACTGTCACTGAGCCTGCCATCAGTCTGTACTGCAAAGGTGAGCAGACGGGGGAAGGGGGGTGTCCAGAGGTAACAGAGAAAGGATTACAATTTGGAGTGTTAGCTCTCTATTTTCAGTGTACATAAAATCATACGTAATGGCATTGTTTCATTTTTAAAATAATGATTGTGCTGAGGTTTGTATATGTCCCTGGGACTCTGCCTTGCAAGATGGCAATTTCAGTATATTTTATATACTGAGTACAAGAAGTACTTTGTTTTGTTTAACTTTGTCCCTTTAAGCCCCTCCCTCTCTTTCCCCATTGTGGAGGTATCGGGATATAGCCTGCAGCTACGTTTTTTAGAGCGGGCGATCTGCTATCCGGCGATAACGGCCGATACGGCTCGTGAGCTGCTCAGTCGTTATCCCGGGCCACTGGAGGGGACATCCCCCCCCTCCCGCCACCTTCCGCCGCTCTTCTCCGGCCTCCCGTCCCACCGGGAGACCAGAGCTCTGATCCAATGCGTCCGCCGGCTAGGAGGAGACCCGGAAGGATGCCGGAATCGGCTCTGATCTGGTCTCCTTCGTTAAATTCCGGAAGCAGCGCCACAACGTCACGTCCAGTTTACTTGGCGGCTAACGGTTTTAAAAAAATTACCGTATTCAGAATCGCTGTTTTTGGCAATCTGAATACTGTGAAGTGCAAAGGAGGGAGTACCTGTCACCATATATTACTATCACAAGGGATGTTTACATTCCTTGTGATAGCAATAAAAGTGATCAGAATTTTTTTTTAAAGGCTAAAAATAATAAATAAATAAAATAAATAAATAAAATGTAAAAAATGTTTTAAAGCGTCACCCCCCCCCCCCCCGACTCGTGTAAAAAAGAAAACGCATACGTAAGTTGCATCCGCATATGAAAACGGTGTTCAAACCACACATGTGAGGTATCGCCACGAGCGCCAGAGTGTGAGCAATAATTCTTGCAAAAGACCTCCTCTGCACCTCTAATCTGGTAATCGTTAAAAATGTTTAAAACGTCGCCTATGGAGATTTTTAAGTACCAGAGTTTGTAGCCATTCCGCAAGTGTGCGCAATTTTCAACCGTAACATGTATGGTATCTATTTACTTGAAGTAACATCCTGTTTCACAATATACAAAAAAATTAGGCTAACTTTACTGTTTTCCTATTTTTTAACTCAAAAAAGTGAACATTTTCCAAAAAAATAACGCTTGAAAGACCTCTGCGCAAATACCGTGTGACAAAAAGTATTGCAACGATCGCCATTTTATTCTCTAGGGTGTTTGAAAAAAATATATAATGTTTGGGGTTCTAAGTAATTTTCTAGCAAAAAAAACTGTTTTTAACTTGTAAACAACAAATGTAAAAAAGGGCTCCGGTGGGAAAGTGGTTAAGCTACCCTGAGGCACCCTCTCTCTTACCCTCCTCTCTCTCACCCTCCCTCTCTTTCAGCCCCCCCTCTCTCATCCACCCTTATCCCCATCTCTATTTAATTTAATTTGTTTTAATAATTTATTTATTTTAACAAAAATTGTTTGTGTTTCCATTTTATTTATTCCCAAAAAAGGCCCACCAATGTCCTCAGCACCAGGCCCATGATGCTCTTAATCTGGCCCTGCTCGGCGGGCTGAATCGGGCCTGGCATCCCCACCCAAAGGTGGGGTCGAGTTGCAGTCTAGCAACTCCCCTGTGAATACAGGGGACAAGGGAAGAAGAGGCTGTCGTGGCCTGTGGCCTGGCCAGGGACCTGGGTACCATAAGTACTGCCATGCGGGACCCCGGGGTCCTTGAAATTCCAGCTGAACCCTACCCCAAACCCATCCCAGTGGGGCCGGAGCTAGCAGAGGAGGGAAGTGAGTCCCTGGAGGAGCCAGCTGGGGATGTTGAGGGCAGGGCAATAGCCTGGGGGTCACCCAGACTGCTGGGGGAATTTGGCTTCATGGAGCACCTGGTGGAGTGGTCATCTCCTAGTGTGGGATCGGATGAAGAGTGGGAGACGGGGGGGTTCACACACTTGTGATGCCCTCTTGGAGGAGGATTAATTGGGGCCTTCACCACAGCCAAGCACTGCAGCAGGTATCCCCAGTGTCAGCCGCCACACCTTCTACAACTGGCCCTCTACCACCCAGACCAGAGCAGCAACATACCGCCAACTGGTGGTCAAGTCGCTGGACACCCTAGTTGTTCTGGGGAGAGGGAAAGTCAAGAGCTTGCCTAGGCTCTCCCGGTACCAGAGGGAGGTTCAGAGGAAAGTTGCTCTGGAGTGGGGTCTGGACTACCCTTATGTCCCACCCCAGGTCATGGACATTGTGGAGAGCTCCAGGGAGGTGTGCAAAGATGAAATGACCTGGGAGTACCTACAGTACCTAAGCCCTTGCGGGGACCGAAGAGCAGCAGTTGGGAGAGATTCCAAGAGTTGAAGAGTGAGTGGAGTCTTGGTCATGCAATCCGGAGGGACTGTGTTCTAGTGATAAGAGCAGGCCAGCGCGCAAGAAGCTTTTCTATATATGTTTGGGGGGAGGGGGACAGTCAGAGGAGATTGCCTGTCCCTCACTATTACAACTAGGGACTGTGGTGTTAGTAGCCTATGTAAAAGCACACTCCATGGACTGCCAGAGGAGTAGCAGAGTATGCACATTTCCCCCTGAATTGCAGGACAAGCCAGCCTGCCACCCTGTGCCCAGTGGAAGAGACTTGCCCATTGGAGAGACACTGGGGTCAAGTTTGTCCCTGTTCTTACTTACTTTGAAGACCTGTTGCCTGGGGAGGGGCCCCTCCCATCAGGAACTTTAAAGAAAGAAAGAAAAGGAGAACTGGTCTTTTAAGGTTGTGTTGATTCATTGATAGGCCTATAATCCCCTCTCAATGGACCTGTTTAGTTAGGTAGTTGTAGTTAGTTCTCTTTTCTCTTAGGTTTCCTGGGATGGAGCGGCTGCTCATCCCCATCCGTTGTGAGTCAAGAGACCTTTCTACAGTCATGTGGGCAGAGTGGGCAGAGTGCTTCTCTCCCGGGAGAAGTGCTCTGGTTCAGGGATGTATAAATTGTGTGTGTAGCTAGATGCAGGGACCTGTAGTTAGGAATGTAAAATATATTGTACAGTGTGAATAGTGTATAGAGATGTACCAATACATTTTTGTACTTATTTATTTTTTTCTACTACCCTCCATCCAGGTTTGTTCCCTTTTCCCCTTTTAACTGTTCTGAGATGCCTTGCTCCTGGGCCTGGGAGCGTATTTTTTCATTTTGGGGGGGGGGGGGGTGTAGCG
>BLSH010157057.1:158166-174699 GCA_018402905.1 Glandirana rugosa | reverse complement strand
GGTGTAGCGTCACCTGCTTAGGTAGGAGCCAATGAGAGGATTTTTGGTAGGTGAGGAAAATTGAATCAGGCCTGACTGAAGTGCAGGCCTGATTGTTATTGTTTATGGGCTGGGAGTGGCTCAGGTAGGACTGGTTGATTCACAGATGAGGTCACCAGAACCCCCCACTTCTTTCCAGAAACTGGTGGAAGCTTTCTGGGCAGAGAGCTGGGAAGGAGGTGTAGCCATCTGAGGTGTTCTAAGGAGCCCTGACCAATCCCCAATCTGGATTGGCAGGGGGCAGGCCTCCTTAAATACCCAGGGTCAGCCCAATCTGGCAGGATAGTTTGGGTGGAAGAACTGGAATGAAGCTGAGGTTGCGGAGACCCCACCTGGGAGCCCCCAGTATGGGGGGGGGGGGTGATCTTGAGGCCTGGGAGATCGGGTGCAACCAGCAGGACAGTGATATCCTGGAGGAGAAGCACAAGGGAGCAGGAGAGCAACAGACAGTGCTACTAGAGAAGCTCAGCAAGGAGTCCACCGGGTGGTCGGTGAGTGGCACACACCCTGGAAGGCTGTAGAGGCATTCTGGAGTGGATTGGGGCGAAAGACAATCTGGAAAGGATGCAGAGGTCAGTGAGGGACTGTGGTGTCATGGTGGCAGCGAAAAAGGCCAACCCAGCTGAAGTAGCTGACAGGGCCTGGAGCAAGAGGATGGGCTGGGAGTAGTAGTCCATCAAGCCGGCTAGCAAAGCAGTGTTTATACACAAACGGGGACCAACTGTCCCTACCTGTAATGGGTGGTTCTGAGCCCTTGCTTGCAGCATGGCAGGCCTCACCATGTGCTAATTAGGTTGGAGAAGTGGAGAAGGCCTAGTAAATTTCCTTCTGGGTCTGGAAGAGAAAGTACTGTGCAGGAGAGAGGAACTGGAGTTTGAAGAAGCAAGTGATGTGCTGGAGAGAGGAACTGGAGTTTGAAGAAGCAAGTGATGTGCTGGAGAGAGGAACTGGAGTTTGTAGCAGTATGTGATGTGCTGGAGGGAAAGGAGTGATGTATATACAGAGGTGTATATAGAGGTCCCGTGTAAATTGTGAACAAATTCTTTGGGGTACCCCACACCATCCCAATCCCCATCCAAGTTCAATTCCCCTAATAAAACAAAATGAAACAAAGTACCAGCCTATTCTGTGACTCCAGGTGCAGTATGGATTTGATTGAGGGCAGTGTGAGCAGATGAACCACAACACTCAGCCACCCCTAAGGGGGACATTGGCAACATAAATATATTAGCTTTCTGTTCTTTCTTTCTGTCATGTGCCATCTAAGTGCTGTAAAGTTGAAGCCCAAGGTTTATGAATATTACCATTGTATTTATTATTGTTTATGAATTAATTAATTTTACTAACAAATATATAAATTAAAACATTAGATGCACAGATCTGTAATGTTGACTCTCTAACACTGTTTTTTGTTTAACCACTTCAATACTATGCACTTAGAACACTTTACTACCAGACCAATTTTCAGTTTTCAGTGCTGTTGCGCTTTGAATGACAATTGCGCGGTCGTGCGACGCTGCACCCAAACAGATTTTTTATCATTTTGTTCCCACAAATAGAGCTTTCTTTTGCTGGTATTTGATCACCCCTGCGGTTTTTATTTTTTGCGCTACAAATAAAAAAAGACCGAAAATTTTGAAAAAAAAAAAATTCTCTATTTTTGTCACAAAACTTTGTAAATAAGTAAATTTTCTCCATCACTGGTGGGCACTGATGAGGCTACACTGACGGGCACTGATGTGGCAGTACTGATTGGCACTGATGAGGCGGCACTGATGAGGTGGCACTGATGATGAGGCACTTATATGCAGCGATGATGAGCACTGTTAGGCGGCACTGATAAGCAGCACTGACGGGTACTGAGAGGTGGCACTGATATACAGCACTGATGGGCACTGATATGCAGCACTGACGGACACTGCTAAACAGCACTGATGGGCACTAATAGACAGCACTGATTGGCACGCATAGGCGGCACTGGGCACTCATAGGTGGCACTGATGGGCACTGATAGGTGGGCACTGGTAGGTGGCAATGGTGGGCACCGATATGTGGCACTGGTATGCATTGATAGGGGCACTTGTGGGCACTGGTGGGCATATACATTGATAGGGGCTCATTCCCTGGTGGTCTAGGGTGGCATCTAAAGGTGGCACTGAGTGCCATCCACATTGGGCAGTATGTCACTTACCTGGTGGTCTAGGGGGGTCTCCCTGGTGGTCCGGATCGGCTCCCTGGTGGTCCCTGGTCGGCTCCCTGGTGGTCCTGGGTGGGCGTATCCCTGGTGGTCCCTGGGCAGGCTCCCTGGTGGTCTAGGGTGGCGATCCGAGGGAGGGCTGTGCTGATAAATCATCAGCACAAACCCTCCCTGTCAGGGATGCAGCCGATCGGCTCTCCCCTCATCAGGTCTGCAGACCTGAGTACAGGAAAGCCGATAAACGGCTTTCCTGTATTACACTGTGACCAGCCCTGATTGGTCACGGCTGGTCACATGGTAAAGTGCTTCGGATCGAAGCACTTTACCGAGATCGGTATTGCGGGGGGTCAGACTGACCTCCCACACCACCGATCGCCGCGATGCGCGCGCCCCCTGGGCGCTTGGCGGCTTGTTATCCTGAGGACGTCATATGACATCCAGTCAGGATAACTGAGCCACTTCCCGGCCGTCATTTTGCATACGGCGGTCGGGAAGTGGTTAAAGGACTATTGTATTCGCTATTTTCCTTTTATATATATATATTTTTATTGTGCATTTTGAAAAAAAATATATATATCATTTAAAAATCCCCAATATATAATAAAAAGAATACAATTATATTACACTTATATTACTATGATTAGTGTTTTTAGATTGTGTTGTTTCTTGCTGGCAGTATGTACTCCACTGTGGGTGCAGAATTTTGTGTTCCACATACAACACAAATAGAGTACAGTATGAGCCCTCTGTATAGACACACCCAGCCACATACACAAGTTGTCGGATACACAACAATGGTGTGTGGAATCATCTCCGGGAAACAGGAAGAACAGCTACTTCCTACAGAGGAAATGTGGGGAGGCCAAACACCTCTCTCTTACATTGCTTTGTAAATCCACTCTTGTGTTTCAGCATATCTGTGAACAACACATTCATCGTCCTACCCAAGTACATACATTCAGTCACAGCTGGAACTGTACACGAACCTTCAGAACTGCTACCCGGGCATGTAAGGTGAGGATGTGTTCAAGGATCACTTTATACAAAAACTTTGGATTGGGATGGTGTCGGAATGGGTATTGTTTTGTGAGCTACAATGGCTGGCTATTGTGCGAGGAGACTTATTTAAAGAATGCTTATATTGGTTAAGCTTTTGGTATCAAACTTTTCTTATACTTGGCTAGAAATGGTAGGTGGACCACAAATGATGCTGGAAAGAGTCTTTTAGGATTTTTTAACATTTTTCCTCTTGAATCCTAGAATATACATTATGATTAACACGGCCATTGTATATATCATTGAAAATGCATCTCTTTAGGAAGTCTATCCAATTAACTACTGGAATATTACTTTCTGCAACAACCTCCACCGTTATTACCTTCTGTATCACTTGCCTCTCCCTTTAGATTTTAAGCTCTATGAGTAGGGCCCTCCTAAACTTTTTCTTTGGAATTGTATTGTAGCTATACTGTCTCCCTTTATTTTGTAAAGAGCTGTGCAAACTGTTGGTACTATCTAAATCCTATATAATAATAATAATAATATACAGAAGTGGACTATATTATATCATTTTTGTAGCAGTTTTGTCTGGATTATGGCAATGAAGGAGACTGCGTTTCTGGGAAATGTTGATTTCTTATATACTACCTAGGCCAGGCCAGGGTCAGAGTCAAGCTATGGCCCTCTTCTTATGATACTTTGAATGGCTGCTTTGGTAGAACAAAAATGCTTGTTTAAGTCTGGTTTGGATTGTGTTGTTTGTGTCATAGATAGTATATTTTGTACGATTTGTGGACACTATTACATACCTATACAAATGGTGAAAACCTATAACTGGTGAGTTCCAATCATTTCACAGCAGTGCAATGAGTAAATACACATAAACCTTCAGTGTAGTTTCATATGTGCATAAACTCAAAAAATATAATATGAATCTGTGCAAATAATGCAAAATCATATAAAAATATTGTTAAATGTGCATATCAAAAAATATAGTCCATAAAAAACGTCCATTAATGCATCACAGTCTCATATGTGAAGATGAGTGCTCATACTCCATACATGACACCCATATACTCCTCCACCAGTGTGCTTCAGTGATTCAATCACCCTAATGGACAAAGGCTTACCAGACATCAGATGATAAATGGCATAAAATCACTGCTTATATGGTATACTCCAATCGACTCCAAGATCGGTGATGTTGAATCCAAGCCACTCCACATGTGCGAAAAATCACCCCACAAAGCTTTCACAAGCAGCCCACCTGCCGAGACATCACCTGAACCTCTTCAGGTGATCGGAGCACCGATCTTGGAGTTGATTTGGAGTATGCCATATAAGCAGTGATTTTATGCCGTTTATCATCTGATGTCTAGTAAGCCTTTGTCCATTAGGGTGATTGAATCACTGAAGCACACTAGTGGAGGAGTATATGGGAGTCATGTATGGAGTATGAGCACTTGTCTTCACATATGAGACTGTGATGCATTAATGGAGGTTTTTTATGGACTATGCTTTTGATATGCACATTTAGCAATATTTTTATATGATTTTGCATTATGTGCACAGATTCACTTTATATTTATTGAGTTTATGCACATATGAAAATACACTGAAGGTTTATATGTATTTACTCATTGCGCTGCTGTGAAATGAATGCAACTCACCAGTTAAAGGTTTTCACCATTTGTATATAGACATGTTTACACGCGTTCACAAGATGTTACAGGCGTTTTGCGTTTCAAATGCCTCTGAACATCTGTCCTAAATGGATTTTTTTGCTTTCCAAAAAATGCCTCTAAACTCAACTGCCTGGAAATTACTATAAAAAAAACTCAGTGTGCATGGACAGATAAGATAACATTGAGGAGAGTTTAGGGGCAGCTGAAAAAAATGCCCAACTGCTCCTAAACGTCCGTTTACCAGCAGCAGTGTACATGAGGCCTAAGGCTCCACAAGGGATGCTATATCAACCTCCCCTGAACGATTTTTCTTTGACAGCTAGAAGCCAGCGTCTAAAACGGCCGTTTTGCCGCGTGTTGCATGCTGCGTTTAGCTGCGTTTGCATCTAGGAGCGTTTTTAAAAATATATTTTTTTTATTTCAGAATGGAAACGCCTGTAAACGAAGCGGTTCTAGACGCGAGTTACCCCGTTTAGGCGCGTTTAGCGGCATTTACAAGCTGTTTGGCATTTCAAATGCCTCTGAACTGGCGTCTGAACCCATTTTTTTGTGTTCCAAAAAAAGCCTTTAAACTCAACTGCCTGGAAACGACCTTAAATGACCCTGTGTAAATGTACTGAAAAGATAACATAGAGGAGAATTCAGGGGCAGCTGAAAAAAATGCCCAAATGCCTCAAAACGTCCGTTTACCAGCAGTAGTGTACAAGAGGCCTGAATGCTTGGATTTGATTGGGACATTAACAGAAATCCGATAGTGTGAGGCCTTATGAGGAAGTCTAAGAGTCCACTATAGATCTGTACACTTTGGGGTTTACATTTTGCATTCCATTACCTTTAGATTCTGCATATAGCTTGAGGCCTATACATCTAGGGTCCTTTATATTTTATCTTAACGTCATATCTCACTCTTGTGTTAATAAACTCCGTAGCCGAAAGGCTAAAAGATTAAAATAATATCGACACATGAAATTCAAAAATCAGTTTACCATCTGGGAAACTGTAAGACTCTTAATACATATGAACCTATAGTATATAAACATTTAAAGTGTTTGTATAGTATAGAAAAACATGTCTTTAGTATTGGAAACAGTGGAGAAGGATTAAAATCCCTATTTTTTACTGTCTGTGTCCTGCTGGGGAGTTTTGACTTAACTTCCCATTCTAGAGACAAAACAGGAATGAAAAGGAAACCTCTACAAAATGAGTTCCCCTCTTATATAGTTGTCAACAGAACATGTGTCCTTCTATTCCTTGGTGACAACTGCAAAAGTTTACATTTCCCATTATTTTTTTGGCCCAAATGAAAATGGCCAGGACAAACAGAGAGGGTGACTCTACGTAGCGCAAAAAAATAAAAACCTGGGCTTTTATTGGGGGTTCTAATCCTTCCATACTCCACCTAAAACGAGAAAAAAAAAGACATTCCTGGTATGTTCAGTATCTCTCTTGTTTTAATAAGCGCTAACATGTATAACATTTTTCAGAATTAATAATTCAGCAGTGTGATTCTTCTCATCTTAAAAAACCTAGTTAAAACAGACCTTGCATAAAAATGCAAGGTCCGCTTATCTTTTAGACCCCCAGCGAGAAGAAACCTCAGCAATATGCTTTGTGCCATAAGATTTTGGATCCTTAGCTTTCTCTGGACAAGGCCAGAAGGCCTTGATTATTCTCACCTAGGTACTATGGGTGGATACCAGGGTATAAGGTACATTTATTATTTTATTATTAGCTATTATTACTATTATTAGCTGCAAATAGTATGGATAAGGCAGTAACACTAAATGAGCACAGATACCCCATTATGACTCATAAACATTTGTTTACAGGTGGCCTGTACTGGGAGATATACACTCACCAGCCACTTTATTAGGTACACCTTGCTAGTACCCGGTAGGACCCCCTTTTGCCTTAAAGTGAGAATAAACTCCCATGGACGTTTTTTTACCTATAGGTAAGACTTACCTATAGGTACCGTTAATATCTCCTAAACATGCACCGTTTAGGAGATATTTACTTGTTAAGCTGCCAGTGACTTCACCGGCACATGTGCTCTGAAGGAACGGCATATGCAATGCATACTAACACATTATAACTTTGCCTTGCACGTTTAAAAAAAAAAAAAAAAACCTTGGTTTACTCCCGCTTCAATTCTTCGTGGCATAGATTCAGGAAGGTGTTGGAAAGAATCCTCAGAGATTTTGGTCCATATTGATATGATAGCATCACACAGTTGCTGCAGATTAGTCAGCTGCACATTCCACCACATCCCAAAGGTGCTCTATTTGATTGAGATCTGGTGACTGTGAAGGCCACTGGAGTACAGTGACCTCATTGTCGTGTTCAAGAAACCAGTTTGAGATGATTTGAGCTTTGTGACATGGTGCATTATCCTGCTGGAAGGAGCCATAAGAAGATGGGAACACTGTTGTCATAAAGGGATGGACATGGTCATCAACAATACTTAGGTAGGCCATGGCGCTTAAATGATGCTCAATTGGTACTAAGGGGTCCAAGGTGTGCCAAGAAAAAAAAAAACCACACCATTACACCACCAGCCTGAACCGTTGATACAAGGCAGAATTGATCCATGCTTTCATATTGTTTATGCCAAATTCTGACTCTACCATCTGAATGTTGCAGCTGAAATTGAGACTCATCAGACCAGGCAATACTTTCCAATCTTCTATTGTCCACTTTTAGTGAGCCTGTTTGTGCGAATTGTAGCCTCAGTTTCCTGTTCTTAGCTGACAGGAGTGGCACCCGGTGTGATCTTCTGCTGCTATAGCCCATAGGCTTCAAGGTTTCATGCATTGTGTGTTCAGAGATGGTATTCTACATTCCTTGGTTGTAACGAGTGTTTATTTAAATTATTGTTGCCTTTTTATCATCCCAAACCAGTCGGAAATTTTCTTTTTTTCTGACCATTCTCTGTAAACCCTAGAGATGGCTGTGTGTGAAAATCCCAGTAGATCAGCAGTTTTTGAAATACTCAGACCAGCCCGTCTGGCTCCAACAACCATGCCATGTTCAAAGTCCCTTAAATCCCGCTTCTTCCCATTTCTGATGCTCAGTTTGAACTTCAGCAAGTCATCTTCACCACATCTAGATGCCTAAATGCAAGGAGTTGCTGTCATGTGATTGGCTGATTAGCAATTTGTGTTACCAAGCAATTGAACAGGTCTACCTAATAAAGTGGCTGGTGAGTGTATGCTGACCAGGCTTTCTCAACCAAGGTTCCTCCTGAGATTGATAGGTCATTGAGCAGTAATCAATGGAAAATTGATCTCCTACCTAAAATGATCACTTTACCAATGCAAGAGTGAAATTTGCATTGACCACCAATGTGAGGGGTTACAGCTACATAGACTACTAATGTTTTTAGGATGCCTATACTGGAAGATATGCAGTATGCCGACCAGAATTTCTCATCCAGGATTCCTCCTGAGATTGCTAGGGGTTCCTTGAGCAGTGAGCGATGGAAAATGACCACCAATGCAAGTGGGAAATCATTCACCAACAACATAAGGGGTTTCATCTGCACTGATTACTAACGTTAGGGCACACCATAAATTTCACTATCTACATTTTTTGTTGTTGTTAATGTTTTTATTAATTTTGTCATATACAGGGATTGGGTCTTAAGAATGGTCTGGCCTAGGCACCAATGACTCTAGCCATATTCTTTATCATTTTATGTAAAACGTTGTTCAGTTTACTCATTATGGTAACGTACTGTGACCTGTAGGTTTGATCATTTTTTAGCAGGAGTCCCCCGGACCGGTAACATTATTTCAAGGATTCCTCAGGGGTAAAAAGGTTGATTGCTGATTTCTCCTTCTGAAATCTTACTTGTTTGACTGTCATTCTGATCCTCTGGTTAATGGTCTAGAACAGGAATGCAGATCAGAAGTTCTGGTGAGCATGTGTCATAAGGATTCCCCCTAGACTCCATACACAATACACAGGATGTTCATTAGTGTGACTACACACAGCTGGAATTTCACAAAGAAACAAGTGTGTTTTCATATTTTCCCCTGCTTGTCAGATTGTCCTATCCTAAAAATAACACATAGCCATTGAATTGTTATTTTTTCATTATGTAGTAATTGCTTAGAGTCATCAGCACTGCTTATAAATAAAATGCCTCCTGGTTTGAAACGGTAATCTATTTTAGCAGTGAAACTAGCAATTACTGTAACACCTAAAGATAATTGTGTTCTCAGACAAGCAATGCTTCCTCTGTTCAAAATACTCAGGCTGGCCACACATGGCCCAATATAATCAAGCTGCATGCAACAATCGGGCTGTAATTGGTGTGAAGCGATCCTTATTAGAAAATCTCTCTGTCACTGCCAGTCATTCCCCATTTTATTTTTATTAAAAAAAGGAACACACTTTGTTCTAGACATAAACATCATACATCTATCAATCAGATTGGAAAAAAAAAAATTCAACTGGCCTGCAGCGCCCAAGTTATTGTACTTTATTGTACTATGCATTGTTCTAGGTGAGAGTTCTGTGTATTTATGGCCACCAGCACAATAATATCTTACTTTTAATAGTATGTTTACAGTTTTATTCCCACATCTTTCCTAATAAAACTGTCTTTTCATTGCACACTGTGTATGAAAATAAATGCCAACAAGGCTGTAAGAATCTGTTGCATTTTACAATTAATTATTGGTTGAACTACAGTAGATGGACATGTGTCTTTTTCAACCAGACTAACTATGTAACCTGCGGCAGCCAGTCCATAAGGAGCGCCGCCCCCCAATCTCCCTGTGCCAACCCCTAATTTCCATGTGGGGCACCGGACGCATAGATTTCTACAAGTTTTTTCTTTTTTTTTTTTGAAGCATGTGATTAGAGCCTGAGGCTCTAATTGGTTTCAAAAAGGTTGGGCTCGGGGCGCAGACCAGATTGACCAGGAGGAGAAGCCGCCGAAGCCGGGGAAGCTGCCGAAGCCACTGAAGTCATCTGCGACGTGGATGGGGTAAGTGCGGACGTGGGGGGGGGTGTATACCACCCCAAAAATGGAGCACCAGCCGCCACTGTATGTAACTATGCATTGTGCACCACATCTAGAATTTTGACGAATGTTTAAAGGCCAAGGCTCCCAAAGCTGATTTTTGGAAGTTTTTGGAAGACTCTGGTGGTTTAACTTAAATTTTTCTTTTATCTTATTGAGTTTCCTATATTCTGTGTAATGTAAGTTAGAGAACAATGCAGTAAAAGTGCCCTAGAATGGGTAGGCAGAGCTGGGAGCACAGGTGCTGAAATTTCTCCACCCAAATCTCTGAGAAATATTACGAGGATGTGGATGTTTCAACTTGCCAGCATATCCAACCCGAGCTGATATGTCAGTGAACCGATCCTTTAAAAGCCGCTACACTTTCCCTGTCTGTAGAGGTTTACTCCACACTGGTGGCCAAGGGAAGGCTGATCTGTGTTTTACTGCCCTTTCCCCCCTTTCCCAGTAGCCCATCTCCAAATTTACTAGCCGGCTGGAGGTGTGAGTTCAAAATGCATAGCTAGGATTGTTTGCAGTTCAGCAATTTTAACTTGCCATGTTACTTTCGGCAGGCAGTAATTGCACCAAGAATGACCCATTAAAGTGAATGCACATGGTTGCAAACATGGTAGATTGGCATTTTGAGGGTTAAAGCAGGCGGTGAGGAGGCAACAAATCACCTCCTCACCACCTGTCAAACACCCTATGAAAAGTGATCCACCACAGATTGCTTTTCAGGAAGAAAACTATAGCCACATTTGTGAATGAGTCCTGAATTAAAGCACTGGGCTTAATGCCTGGTACACATGATGAGATTATCGGACAAATGATCGTCCATTTTTTTTGTATACTAGTCTCATATCGAAAATGAAAAGTTTATCAAAGTTATGAAATTCTTGTATGACAGAATAAAAATGTGGAAGTGATGTAATGTGTTCTGGTGTATATGTATTGTTTTTTCAAACGACAACGGTACTGCTTAAAGTGGTTGTTAAGCCAACACGATAAAAACATCCCAACCCTCTGTAACATAACGTTATGTGCCCCTGTGTCTGTGTTCTATAAAAAAGCTGCCAATCTGTACTTATATCACAGTGCTCGTGTGACTTCTCGGCTCTCTCCTCTGCCTGGCTGACTGCTATAGGGGGTGAGACTGAGCACTCCAGCTGATGTCAGCTGGGGAGGAGGAGAGGAGAGAGTAGAGAGAGCCGAGGAGTCAAGTGAGCGCTGGGAAACGCTCTGATATTCAGTATCTCACAAAAGTGAGTACACCCCTCACATTTATGTAAATATTGTATTATATCTTTTCATGTGACAACACTGAAGAAATGACACTTTGCTACAATGTAAAGTAATGAGTGTACAGCTTGTATAACAGTGTAAATTTGCTGTACCCTCAAAATAACTTAACACACATCCATTAATGTCTAAACCGCTGGCAACAAAAGTGAGCACACCCCTAAGTGAAAATGCCCAAATTGGGCTCAAAGTGTCAATATTTTGTGTGGCCACCATTATTTTTCAGCACTAACTTAACCCTCTTGGTCATGGAGTTCACCAGAGCTTCACAGGTTGCCACTGGAGTCCTCTTCCACTCCTCCATGATGATATCACAAAACTGGTGAATGTTAGAGACCTTGCTCTCCTCCACTTTCCGTTTCAGGATGCCCCACAGATGCTCAATAGGGTTTAGGTCTGGAAACATGCTTGGCCAGTCCATTACCTTTACCCTCAACTTCTTTAGCAAGGCAATGGTCGTCTTGGAGGTATGCTTGGGGACGTTATCATATTGGAATACTGCCCTGTGGCCCAGCCTCTGAAGGGAGGGGATCATGCTCTGCTTCAGTATGTCATAGTACATGTTGGCATTCATGCTTCCTTCAATGAACTGTAGCCCTTATGCAGTCCCAGACCATGACACTCCCACCACCATGCTTGACTGTAGACAAGACACACTTGTCTTTGTACTCCTCACCTGGTTGCTGCCACACATGCTTGACACCATCTGAACCAAATAAGTTTATCTTGGTCTCTTCAGACCACAGGACATGGTTCCAGTAATCCATGTCCTTAGTCTGCTTGTCTTCAGCAAACTGTTTGCAGGCTTTCTTGTGCATCATCTTTAGAAGAGGCTTCCTTCTGGGATTACAGCCATGCAGACCAATTTGATGCAGTGTGCGACTGACCCCCCCCCCCCTCCCCTTCAACCTCTGCAGCAATGCTGGCAGCAATCCATACGTCTATTTCCCAAAGACTACCTCTGAATATAAGCACGTGTACTCAACTTCTTTGGTCGACCATGGTGAGGCCTGTTCTGAGTGGAACCTGTCCTGTTAAACTGCTGTATGGTCTTGGCCATAATGCTGCAGCTCAGTTTCAGGGTCTTGGCAATCTTTTTATAGCCTAGGCCATCTTTATGTAGCGCAACAATTCTTTTTTTCAGATCCTCAGAGTTCGATAACACCAAATTTAACACACCTGCCCCCCATTCACACCTGAGACCTTGTAACATTAACAAGTCACATGACACAGAGGAGGGAAAATGGCTAATTGGGCCCAAATTGGACATTTTCACTTAGGGGTGTACTCACTTTCGTTGCCAGTGGTTTAGACATTAATGGCTGTGTGTTGAGTTATTTTGAGGGGACAGAAAATTTACACTGTTATACAAGCTGTACACTCACTACTTTACATTGTAGCAAAGTGCCATTTATTCAGTGTTGTCACATGAAAAAATATAATAAAATATTTACAAAAAATGTTGAGGGGTGTACTCACTTTTGTGAGATACTGTAGGGGATGGGATGTTTTTACTGTAGTTATAATAGCAGCAAGAGGGGAGGGGGTGGGCACTGACACAGAGCAGACAGGCAGGGAGGGGGAGGGGGGAGAGGAGGACAGAGAAGGACAGAGCAGGGATGCGGATGACAGAGGCACGTAAACTGACCACGGGCTCAGCAGCCATGATAAACTGTGGTCAGTTTACAGGGGAGAGGGTATAGCCAGGCAGGATCAGCCAGGTTATTTAGGTGATAAGGGCCAAATTACACAGCCCAAGCACTGTGCTGTTATTCATGCTTTAAGGGAACATTATTATTATTTTTTTTAGTGTAAAAAACACTGTAGCGCCCTCTACCATAGGTAGGTGCTTAGAGGTAGGTTTTTGTTTAGAGTAGGTAAATTGAGTCAGGCCTGATTGGTTTGATTCTGGGCAGGGGAGTGGCCCAGGGAGAGCATGAGACTGCAGGAAGCAACACCCTTGGTTTCCCCTCCCCTCTTCTTCAGAAAGTTCTGGAAAAGGGGATGGGAAAAGGAGGTGGGGCTTTCTGAAGTATGTTAAGGAGCCCTGACCAATCCCCAACCTGGATTGGCAGGGGGCAGGCCTCCTTAAATAGTGTGGTCTGCCCAGTGGGGGGAAGAGAAGTTCAGGTGGAAGTGACGGAGATGTAGTGTGGAGGCAGTTAAGGCCTGAGGGAGCCCCTAGTCTGGGGGGTGACCTCCACCTTGGGGAGCTCGGGTGCAGCCAGGAGGAGAGAGAGAGATCCTGGAGGAGAGGCACAAGGGTGAGTGGAAGAGGACAGCAGGGGTGAGAACACTACAGAAACATCTCCGGGAGGAACTACAAGTAACAGTGAGTGACCCAGCCCAAGGGAGTAGATGCACAATACAGATTTTGCTACACAGGGGAACCTCAACCTCTATGCCCAGTCATAACTCTGCTCCTTTAGGACTGCACAGTAAAATTTGCACATGGTGCAAGTGGAGGTAAGCCTATGAAAATGTCTTTTTGACTTCACATCTAATTTACATCACATCACCTTTAAGCAGATCTTCACCCTTTTAGCGGACATGGCTCCTTTCTATCCCATCCCCCACACCCCTCCGCTGCACACATATTGTGGGGTTTTTTTTTTGTTTATTTACTTGTTTTTTTTTTTTTTAAGATTAGGTATCAGCCTGCCCTCCATCCTCCGCTAATTGCCTAGACGAATGACGTCAGAGGCCCCAGTGCTTCCTGAGATATGTCACATTCATATGCCAAGAGGCACTGGGAGCTCTGCACGTCACCCCATTCACTAACAGAGGAGGGGGGCGCAGCTAGCAGCCTGTCATCTGAAGGTTGCGCTAAAACCTGTAAGAGCTAGAGCTGCCTCTCAGTGATGTCACAGAGGAAATGGCGGCTTTGGACCTGCCGGCGGCTGCAGAGAAGAGGAGCTCAGCAGGACAGTGTTATATCCGCTGTGTGGGTGAGTATCTAAACTGTTTCTAAGTATCTAAAAGTAAAAGTATCTAAAAAGTAACTAAGCAGGGGAGAAAAAATAATGAGGGAGGGGGGTGAAATTCCTCTTTAACAACTTTATGAAGGAGACACAGCTGTAGTATAGCATAGCATGTAGTGTAGCTACATGGTCCTAAGGCTACTTTCGCACTGAAGTGTTTTACAGACGCTATTTAGCTAACAATAGTGTCTGTAAAGCGCCTCAAAAATCCCCCCAATCCACCCCAATGTGAAAGCCCTGAGTGCTTTCACACTGAGGCGGTGCGCTAGCAGGACGTTACAAAAAGTATCTTTGGGGCGGTGAGGGAAGCGTCTTTGGGGCGGTGGTGATTTGAGGCAGCACCTTTGGGGTGGTGAGGGGAGCGGTATTATACTGCTCCTCTACCGCCCCTGCCATTGAAATGAAGTGGCTGCACACCGCCTCGGTAGCGCTGAGCACCGGCACTTTTAACCCCTTTTTAACCCCTTGT
Organism: Glandirana rugosa; assembly: GCA_018402905.1. Lineage (NCBI taxonomy): Eukaryota > Metazoa > Chordata > Amphibia > Anura > Ranidae > Glandirana > Glandirana rugosa. The sequence goes on along the minus strand of BLSH010157057.1, from coordinate 160,016 downwards.
GGGGGGTTAAAAGCGTGGTGCTCCCGCCCGCATAGCGGAGACCTATTGTTGGTAAAACTCCGCTAAAACTAGCAGGGTTTTACCGCGATCGCGGCTACCCATGCAGTGTGAAAGTAGCCTTAGAGCTTCCTTGAAAAACAATATTGATACGGGTTTATGTATTTTTTTTTTTTTGTCAAACCCCCCAAAATTACTTAAACTGACGACTCAGCAGAAATGCCTTTTCTCATTATATATCTAGCAGATTGTAGCACAATGGGTACATGGCGCCCTAGTTGTTCTGCCCATACTTTTGCCTATTAAATAATTTGTTTTGCTCCCTGTAATGCGTCCCCCTTCCTGCATCCAGCATCTACAGTATGTGTATAACTGCATTTCTTACATAGCAGTTGCTGGAAGGGAAGAGGGGAGCTAGCATCCTTTCCTTTCTACATCGTGACCAAGCAGGGCTCTGTTTTGCAATGGCAAAAAAAAAAATAGGCATAATAATAAATTTAAAAAAAATCTGTATGACCTGGCACAATCATTTTTTGACTATTAAAAAAGAATTTTAGTCTGAACAAAACCTTTCCTTTAGTTTATAATGAATGGTTTGTTTGGATCTCTACGTAAACCACGTCATATCTATAAGTTGGTCTTTTCTGAAGCTGGAAGGACTGCTAGTTGGCTGATATCCTAAACCAGACAGCTAGATAAATGTTGCTGCTCGGAGACATCTTGTATCAGTGCACAAGCCCATCACTGACATGCTGAGGAATCCATCCGCATGTGCTGAAATGTTTAGGGCCAAGAAATCTCTTTAATTGGTTTTCTTGCTTTTTAAGTGTCAGAAATGTCCCCACAGACAGGAAAAAACAGCCTTTGACAGTTGGCATTAGAACTGATGTGTATATTGGGAGAATCCCTCCCTTCTCCTTCTTCTGTGAGAGCTGCCAGCTAAGTTTTTCCTTCACTCTCTGCTCCCTTGACATCTGACACTGAGACAGGAAGTGGGGGAATTCTCCCTAATGAAGACACAGACAGGTATAAAACCTGAGGTTCAAACACTTATCCATTTGGTCCACTCCACTTTAAAGCTGAATTTTAGGAATTCAGCTCCTTTGTAAAAAGTGAAGGTATGGTATAAGTTAGGTCCAGCAAGGTGTATGACACCTCCTGGGCTTATTTCTATTATTTACATCTGATATCGCTGTATTTCTGTGAGCTCTACACTGATGCTTCAGGTCTAAGCATCTTCAACGTTAGAGTCGGGGTAGCTGCTATGCCTGTCCTGCCCAATCACAGAAGCCTTTGCATTATGTGATCTCATTCACAAAATATGGAGGCTTCTTTGAATTGGCAGCAGAGGGGAGGTCAGGCATAACTGCTCTGTGTGCCTCTCTCTCCTCTCTCACAGCCTTGAGTGTCAGTGTATGCTGCCATAAATCTGTCAGGTATATATAATAGAGATAAATTCATGAGAGGCATGCGCAATTCACTTCCTAACTAATTTAAATTTGGCCAAATTTGGTATTTTTATTAATAATAAATATTAAAGAATTTCAACTAATAGGAAAGAAATTACAACGAGAATAACTTATGATGAATTTGGCATGATTTGTTAATTCATGAAAGGTCTAATAAAAACAGCAGGTCATAAAAAATGATCCGAATTAAAGAGGTGTTCCTCCTGGGGACAAAAAAAAAAATTAAAGGTCAGCAACTACAAATACTGTAGAGAAAGAACAAAGAGAGGTGCCTCTAAGTGTAATATGTAGGGTTAAAATGTATTGAATGCGGTAAAAACAATCACATGTGTAGATAAAAAACAGGCACAATAGCAGTCTGGGGGGGGGGGGGGAGCCGATCAA
>BLSH010157057.1:112333-139832 GCA_018402905.1 Glandirana rugosa | reverse complement strand
TGTTCTTACTGTGGGGGGGCTGGCCTAACATGGGCATGAGAGATCTAACTGATCCCAGTGACAGGGATCAGTAGATCACCCATGCCCCTACTAACAGAGCGGGTAACCACCGTGTTTACATCGGTGGTTCCCCGTTCTTTCCCTGTGGCCGCTCATCGCGGCTCGCCGGTGGACATCGGGTCCGCCCGAGCCACGGGCACACTCCTCAGGAGTGCGGCGGGTTTAATCAACTCAACAGGTGAAAAACAGCAGCTCTCTGCAGTTGGTTTGTGGACAGTCATGGCTAAGACAAAGGAGCTCAGTGAGGACCTGCGGCTGCGCATTGTGGCTGCTCACAAGTCAGGAAAGGGCTACAAGGCTACAAGGCCATTTCCAAATGTTTTCAAGTTTCAGTGGCTACAATGCAAAGTATTATTAAAAAATACAAGATGTTCCGCACTGTGGAATATCTCAGAGGACGTGGTCGGAAGCCAAAAGTGACACCTGTGCTGGCCAGGAGGATAGTTAGAGAGGTGAAAAAGAATCCAAGGATCACCACCAAGGCCATCCTGGTGAATCTGGGCTCTGCTTGTGGCAATGTCTCAAGGCAGACAATCCAACGGACACTGCACACTGCTGGGTTCCACGGATGCAGACCAAGGAGGACACCACTTCTCCAGATACGGCACACAAAAGCTCGCTTGGCCTTTGCAAAAGCTCATCTGGACAAAGAAGTAGACTTCTGGTCTTCTGTATTATGGTCAGATGAAACAAAAATTGAATCGTTTGGTCACAATGATGTTTCCTTCATTTGGCGTAAAAAAGGAGAAGCCTTCAACCCAAAGAACACCATCCCCACTGTCAAACATGGTGGTGGGAACCTAATGCTTTGGGGGTATTTTTCAGCCAATGGATCAGGGAACCAAATCACAGTAAACAGCACCATGAAAACAGAGCAATGCATGAGGATTCTCAATGACAACATCAGGCAGTCTGCAGAGAAACTTGGCCTTGGGCACCAGTGGACATTTCAGCATGACAATGGCCCAAAACACACAGCAAAAGTGGTGAAGAAATGGTAAGCAGACAACAACATAAACGTTTTGGAGTGGCCCAGCCAGAGTCCAGACTTGAATCCAATTGAGAATCTGTGGAGGGAGCTAAAGATCAGGGTGATGGCAAGAAGACCCTCCAACCTGAAATATTTGCAGCTCATTGCTATAGATGAATGGGCAAAAATACCTGTGGAGACATGCAAAAAGCTGGTCTGCAATTATAGGAAGTGTTTGATTGCTGTAATAGCCAATAAAGGCTTTTCTATTGATTACTGAGAAGGGTATGAATAATTTTGGACTGGACACTTTTTGCTCAAATGTAAATAAAAGCTAAGAAATGTTTTTTTCCACAATAATGCCTCTTGTACATCGTCTTATTATCTTTTGGGAGACACCTATGTCATTTCCTGTCAAAAAATTACTTGCTGGTTGAATAAAAGTAATTTTAAGTCAAAATTTGCCAGGGGTATGAATAATTATGGGCAGCACTGTAGGTTAAACAGCAGGACCAGCTCAGAGTCAGCTCTACAAATAGTTTTATGAAAATCATAAAAACAATCCTTTCATGTTGGGACTTCTGCCTGTCTACTGCCCATCTCTTTCCTCAACTTCCTGGATTCGCTGAATTTTTTGGAGCTTCTACTCTGCTGTTTACTTTCCATTTCTAAGGACTACATATCCCATGGTACCTTGTCGCCTGCAAGCAGTGATTCCTGTACTGACTCCACCTCCTCTGTAGTCATAGGGATGTGCAGGGTAGGGAGGGTTCTGTGTGCACCACTGGGAAAGGAGTGCTTTCACTCGTAGACACAGAAGCTGGGCTTCCGCGTTTACAAATGACAGTAGTCAGCAGCAAGCACAGGGCCAGAGATGGCCGAACCGGCGTTCCGGACAAAAAAATACTTTTTGAAGTGGTTGTATACCCTGAAATGTGATTTTTACCTACAGGTAAGCCTATAATAAGGCTTACCTGTAGGTAAAATGAATATCTCCTAAACCTGTATAGTTTAGGAGATATTCGCTCTGCATGCAGCCACTAAAGTCAGCGGCGCATGCGCTCTGAAGATCCGGCGGAAAATCAGAGCTCATTGCCAGAAAGGAGGACTCCAGCACGCATTCGCAGGAGTGACGTCTCATGTCTCTGGCAACTCACAGCGCCGGAGCCGCGAACCTGGAAGAAAGAAGATGGACATCATGTCAGCTCCCTCAGCGCTGACCGACTCGGGCATCGGGGGCCTCGTTCTAAGATAAGTGTTTCATAATATGTTAGTATGCGATGCATACTAACACATTATGCTATTGTCTTGCAGGTTTTTTTTTGTGCGGATTTGCTACCACTTTAAAAAATTATGTTTAAACTTACCTTTTAAGACCCCAGAAAGATCCAAGAACTGCCTGCTTCCCTTACCCTTTTCCCATCTGCAGTCTAGGACATTTACTTTTTCTACTACATTCAAAGTTAGAACAGCTTGTCTGTTTTGTGATTGGATACTGAAGGATCATAAGCTCACTGAGAAGGTTTGTGTTCTCCCCTGTCCTCCAATCAGAAAACCCCATTTGTTATATACACAGAGCTGTGCAATATAATAAAGTCTGATTGGCTTTCAATATTGTTCCCTCCTCTCCCAGACTGAATGATGATATTCAGAAGGCATTATGACTATTACAAAGGCATACTGATTCACTAGTCAAAAATATATTTAAGTATTTTAATGAATGCATACATAAATGGGGGTCTGTTAGATCTGCCTACACTTACTCCCCAGGCATTGATGCTTGTATACAAATTATCTTGTCATTGTTGCTGGTAAGTAATGTTGTAGCCTCTGAACAAGGAACATCTGCTAATAGTAAGCCAAGGGCTCTGTTGGGCTGCGCGGTAACAATGTGGCATCTTTGTCAGGTTGCCTAGTATAACTTTTAGGGACAACAAGAGAGCATAATATACTGTATAAACGGTGGTGTAAAAATAAAATCATGTTGGCCTCCTTGCTAATTTAATGTTGTAAACATTTATTGTGGTTTGGAATATTAAATACATGTATGTGAAAAAGAATTCATACCCCTTGAAATTTTCCACATTTTGTCATCTTACAATCAAAAATGTAAATGTATTTTATTGGGGTTTTATGTGATAGACCAACACAAAGTGGCACATAATTGTGAAGTGGAAGGAAAATGATTAAATGGTTTTCCAAAATGTTTTACACATAAATATGTGAAAAGTATGGTGTGCATTTGTATTCAGCCCCCCCTGAGTCAATACTTTGTAGAACCACATTTCGCTGCAATTACAGCTGCAAGTCTTTTTGGGGATGTCTCTACCAGCTTTGCACATCTAGAGAGTGCAATTTTTGCCCATTCTTCTCTGCAAAATAGCTCAAGCTCTGTCAGATTGGATGGAGAGCATCTGTGAACAGCAATTTTCAAATCTTGCCATAGATTCTCATTTGGATTTAGGTCTGGACCTTTGACTGGGTCATTCTAACACATGAATATGCTTTGATCTAAACCATTCCATTGTAGCTCTGGCTGCATGTTTAGGGTCGTTGTCCTGCTGGAAGGGGAACCTCCGCCCCAGTCTTAAGCCTCCCCACAACATGATGCTGACACCACCACGTTTCACAGTGGGGATGGTGTGTTCAGACTGATGTGCAGTGTTCCTTTTCTGCCACACATAGCATTTTGCTTTTAGGCCAAAAAGTTAAATTTTGGTCTCATGTGATCAGAGCACCTTCATTCACATGTTTTCTGTGTACCCCACATGGCTTCTTGCAAACTGCAAATGGGACTTCTTATGGCTTTCTTTTAACAATGGCATTCTTCTTGCCATAAAGGCCAGATTTGTGGAGTGCATGGCTAATAGTTCTCCCACCTGAGCTGTGGATCTATGCAACTCCTCCAGAGTTAACATGGGCTTCTTGGCTGCTTCTCTAATTAATGCTCTCCTAGCCCGGCTGGTCAGTTTAGGAGGATGGCCTTGTCTTGGTAGGTTTGCAGTTGTGCCATACTCTTTCCATTTTTCAAATGATGGATTGAACAGTGCTCTGTGAGATGTTCAAAGCTTGGGATAATTTTTTATAACCTAACTCTGCTTTAAACTTCTCCACAACTTTATCCTTGACCCGTCGGGTGTGTTCCTTGGCCTTCATTATGCTGTTTGCTCACTAAGGTCCTCTAACAAACCTCTGAGGGCTTCACAGAACAGCTGTATTTATACTGAAATTAAATTACACACAGGTAAACTAATTAGGTGGCTTCTGAAGGCAATTGGTTCCACTAGATTTTAGTTAAGGGCATCCGAGTAAAGTGGGCTGAATACAAATGCACGCCACACTTTTGAGCTATTTATTAGTAAAAAAGTTTAAAAAACCATTTATCATTTTCCTTCCATTCCACGATTATGTGCCACTTTGTGTTTGTCTATCACATATACCAATAAACTACATTTATGTTTTTGTTTGTAACATAACAATGTGGAAAATTTCAAGGGGGATGAATACTTTTTCAAGCCACAGTAGTTACATTTGTCCAGCTTAGTTCAATGTAACTAAGTATATACCATACCTGGCTGATCCTCCTGTAAGCTGGAAATCCCTGAAGTAAACAGCACTACTCCAGTGGTCTCCACTAGCTTCTGGGTTCTGTTCCAAGTGGCTGGCCTGCTGCTTGTTAACATAAAAGATCAGCCGCTTGGAACGGATGCCACTTAGAGAATTCTTTGCACCTTCTGGAACAATGCAAAATCTTCTCAGATTGGATGAGGTGGAGAGACGGGGAGGTGATCAATGCTGGATCAGCGTTCCCTCGCACCAGAATTGATGGCAGTGATGGACCTGGTTGGGGGTGAGTATATCTTCTGCCTTCACCAGGTAAGGGGGGTAAAAGGACTATTACGATGGGCCGGGAAGTGGGGGGGGGGGGTTGGTTGAAAAATGATATTTGCGAAGAGGTGAATATTGCAGCCAGATGGTGGCAGTGTTCACCTGCAGGCTGAAGGCATTCATCAGTGAAGTCACTACTCTTGATGTGATTATTATGTGAGATGATATAGTGGTCACATGATTCAGAAACCATTCTGATTTGTTGTGGGGGCTGTCAGTGATGGCTGTAAGAGGAAGCTGGGATCAAAAACAAACATCTATGTGAGTGTCATGTTGGGAGACATTCATAAGCAGATTGCAGATAGGAAAAGGTTAAGGGAAGCAGGCAGTTCTTGGATCTTTCTGGGGTCTTAAAAGCTACGTTTAAACATCATTTTTAAGACATAAACAAGTATTTTTTTGGCCGGAATGCCGTTTGGCCACCTCTGGCCCTGTGCTTGCTGTTAACTACTGCCACTTGTAAACACAGAAGCCCAGCTTCTGTGTCTACAAGTGAAAGTGCTCCTTTACCAGTGGTGCACACAGGACCCTCCCTGCCCTGCACATCCCTATGACACCAGAGGAGGTGTACCTGGGTACACTGGGTACCTCAATCCAGGAGGTGCCAGGACAGCCATAATTCTTTCTTTTGACCCTCTGTGGTTTGTTTATTCAGTTTTGCTACGTGACGCTAAGCAGCATAAACTCAGTCTGCAAATTATCAGCCTTGGCAGGCAGGGGCAGGAGGGGCGGAGTGATCTGACATCATTCTGCCCTCCACCCACCAATGGCCAGCATGCAAAAACATGCTGCACACTCTGCAGGTGCCCTCCTGCCTTTTCCCCTCCACCAGAGTCTGCAGCAAACATTGTGCAGTAGCAGTGCAACTATATCCTGTGATGCTGGTGCCTGAGAATGAAGAGTGCAACAATGCCCCTATTTTGGCATTAGAAATAAAAGGCCGGCTTTCCACACAGTACATGAGTGGGGAGCAAGAGACGGCGTTATGTACAGTAAGACTTTGCAGAGTCAGGTAGTGTATGTGGCTCTTCTAAAAGAAAGAACTGCCTGAATGAAAAACTATTATAAAAGAGGCTAGGAAGGAATGGTGTTTACTGAGGGGTTGGGCTGGGAGAGAATATTTAGAGTTGTGGGAGGTGGTCTTTACTGGAATTGGAGGGGGGATTGGGGTTGTTGGATGATGTCTAAACTGGGGTGGATATGGGCTTAGGGGAGAGATTCATACAGGCTGAAGGGGGTAAGTTTTGGCTGTATTCTGTACAGTGGCCTTTGCATTTCTCACTCCTGACCCCTGCACTCTCTGCATTACTTACTCCTGACCTCTGCACTCTCTTACACATTTCTGACCCTTGCATTGTCTACGTCGTTTGGCCACACCCACCATTTAATGTGGTGTTGGGGGGGGGGGGGTTGCTGTTGCGTTCCTGCACCTATCCTCTGAGAAAAAAAGCCCTGGATACAATGTATGTGATGAAAAGATATGCTTGCTAAAAAAAACACTTCTCAGTGTGCATTCATTTTACCTTGTTTGTATGTACATATATTGTTTAATGATTTGGCCAATTTTTATTGGATAGGGTGCCTTAAAAACAAGTGCAGGCATCTGTAAAACAGGAACTGAAACTAACTTGCACAGAGTATAGAATGTATTATACATATAACACCTGTATAGTGACATCTACAGGCCAGAGGTACAGTATGAACACCATATATACCATTAGAAAAGAGTCTTTTTTCCTAAATATTGGGAAATACAGTAAATAGCAACATACATAATTATATCGCAAAAAAATACTATGCATTTTACTTACATCACATAATCCTTGTTCTTAAGGCCTTCAGATTCCTTAAATTAGTCTAGATGTTCTGGGTTCTTGATCTCCAGTTTTGTTGTTATCAGTAGAAAGAATTTATTTTATCAAATGAAAGTTATAAAATGTCCTGCCTAACAGGCACAAGACAACTGACATTCATATGCACCCATCAGGCAGTTCATGAATACGGATTGGAAAATTTGGAGTGCCCCTGTTTCAATAAGCTAGGTTTTTAACTAGAAATTCAAGCTAAAAGTGTACTTCGCTCGCATCTCATTTCCAGTCATTATATTCTTTACTTTTATCTTGTTGACTTTTAACAGTCTTAGGAACTGATAAGTTTAGAATCAGGAAATGGCACTAGCTGGAGTGGTGGAGTGCATGACATCAGATTTGTTATGACTTTAACAATTAACGCAAGACTGAATGACAGTTAGTACTTGGTTGTCCATGTATGTCCACCAATATAGTTCATGACTATAGTCTTAGCTTTGTTCTTACAATTTTTTGGTGACTCTCATGTGCAGGTTGTATAAGGCCTCAAGGTCTCTGGCACTAGTAATGGAGGAGATCCACAAACAGCATAGCCATCAACTAAGGACAGTTCATGCCTAACCATGTAGTAAGGCCATATAACAGAGATTGGTTTGTTTTCTGAGTTTGGCCATTTGCTTTGTAGAATGTCCTGCAGTTGTACTTGTAGTGGGTATTCAGGACAAGCTTGTTTGAACCCAGATGCCGTAACAACATCTACAGTATATCACTAAATGCAATAACTTCAACATCCTCATCTTGTGTACTAGGAGCTGCAGGTAAGGGTAACCATGACTGATAAACAGCAGTAACATTTTTCAAACCAGGTTTTTATTGTATAGTTAAAATTTAGTAGCCTTGCTGACCATCTTGATATTATTATTATTATTATTATACAGGATTTATATAGCGCCAACAGTTTGTGCAGTGCTTTACAATAAAGAAGGGACACAGTACAATTACAATACAGTTCAATACAGAAGGAATAGGAGGGTCCTGCTCATGGAGCTTACTATCTAGAGGGAGGGGGAGGTGGTACAAAAGGTAATGGCTGCAGGGGATGACCTGATTGAGGTGACTCAAGCACAAGTGGAGGTGGGGTAGGCTTCACTGAATAAGTGAGTTTTCAAGGATCGCCTAAAGGCGGACAGGGTGGCAGCTGACCGGACATTCTGGGGCAGGGAGTTCCAGAGGATGGGAGAGGCTCTGAAGAAGTCCTGTAGGCAAGCATGGGAGGAGATAACAAGGGAGCTAGAGAGCAGGATGTCCTGGGAGGAGCGGAGAGGACGATTTGGGCGATATCTGCAGATGAGATCGGTGATGTAGCTGGGGCAGTGTTGTGGATGGCCTTGTATATTGTGGTTAGTACTTTGAATTTTATACAGTGGGATATATGTGTTTCTGCTCGTTCCTGTCCTTTTGTAGTAAGCAGTTTAGATAAAGGACTATGGTCACTCTGCAAAGTAAACTGTGGCCCCCACAGGTACAGTATCTCACAAAAGTGAGTACATCCCTCACATTTTTGTAAATATTATATTATATCTTTTCATGTGACAACACTGAAGAAATGACACTTTGTTACAATGTAAAGTAGTGAGTGTACAGCTTGTATAACAGTGTAAATTTGCTGTCCCCTCAAAATAACTCAACACACAGCCATTAATGTCTAAACCGCTGGCAACAAAAGTGAGTACACCCTTAAGTGAAAATGTCCAAATTGTCAATATTTTGTGTGGCTACCATTATTTTCCAGGACTGCCCTAACCCTCTTTGGCATGGAGTTCACCTGAGCTTCACAAGTTGCCACTGGAGTCTTCTTCCACTCCTCCAAGTGGTTAGGTCTGGAAACATGCTTGGCCAGCCCATCACCTTTACCCTCAGCTTCTTTAGCAAGGCAGTGGTCGTCTTGGAGGTGTGTTTGGGGTCGTTATGTTGAAATACTGCCCTGTGGCTCAGTCTCTGAATGGAGGGGATCATGCCTACTTCAGTATGTCACAGTACATGTTGGCATTCATGGATCCCTCAATGAACTGTATCTCCCCAGTGCTGGCAGCACTCATGCAGCCCCAAACCATGACACTCCCAACTGCAATCATTTTAACTGTGGGCAGCTGAAGCTGCTGCCTGTTCACTTCCTAGATTTACACAGACACACAGAGGCACACCTCCAGCTCTGCAGCTCTCATTGGCCTTATGACTCATCCCCCCTTCCTTCCTAGCAAACTCTCACGAGAGTGAGAGGGAGAGCTGTGCATGATGTCAAACGTCGCTGCATTTTTCCAGCCATGAAACAGGAAGTGGGCTGTATAAGGTATTTACTGGCAGGAAAAAAAATGTTTTACTATCCAAAGTTTAAACAACAAAGGCAGAGGATTTAATAGATGGAAAGATGAAAAAATGACTGAAGTTCCGTTTTAACATTACATTAAAAATGAGAATTGAAAATATGCAGAGTTGAAGGTATAACTAATAGGAACCAACAAGATCTGAACAAATTAATGGGGTGGGCAGACAAGTGGTAAATTAGATTTAACGTAGAAAAATGTAAAATAATGCATTTGGGTACCAAGAACATGAACGCAAACTACTCACTAGGGGGAGAGCCTCTGGGGGAATCTAGGATGGAAAAGGACCTAGGGGTCCTAGTAGAGAACAGGCTCAGCAATGGCATGCAATGCCAAGCTGCTGCTAGCAAAGCTAACAAAGTGTTGGCATGCATCAAGAAAGTGATCAACTCCAGGGATAAATCAATAATTCTCCCACTATACAAGTCTCTGGTGAGGCCGCTCCTGAAGTATGCCATGCAGTTCTGGGCACCAGTCCTCAGGAAGGATGTCCTGGAACTGGCTGTAGGCTGGACTAAAGAGGCAGATAATGGTAACCAGGTGAGTCACTGTGCACTGGAAGAAAGAACTGCTAGTGAATAGCAGGAGACCAGCCCTGGCAATTTGGCTCTGCTCATGAATCCCAGTAGAAGCAAGTTCATGGACTCGACCCGGGGATGGGAGTAGTCCAGTGGCCAAGCAGAAAGATCCAGGGCTGAGCAGCCCCTTCTTTCAGGGGAAGAACAAGTCTGAACAGCATTCAGGCTATTTACCCCCTTTCTCACCACCTACTAGGCACACCTCCCCATGGATTTGCCAGAGAGTAGTAAATATTCAGGTGAGAGATTTGAATGTCCCTCCTCTGGAAGGTTTTCATCCAATCAACAACTGCTCTACTGATTACAGAGGAGCCACAAAAAAAATTAAATTTGCTTGACATTCTAGCAACCTAGTTAGGAGGGTGCTACACCATGTTGGGGCATGAAAGGTTTTGAATAAAGTTACCAGGCCTTGGACCCCCTAAGGTTGAGAAACACTTCTCTGGATCAACTGTGGGTTTAGAATTTTAAGGATGCGAGTTTTTGCACACTAACTATGTAACATTATATAAACTGGAAATGTCTATATTTTATCTACATTTTCACATTGTGATATTAATAATGTTGAACACTGCTTGTTGATACTGATCCAAAAACCCCTGGCTGTAATGGAATGATGACATGGACACATCCCTCCTCCACATGCCTATCCTATCGAGCAGCTGACAGGTAATATTTAGCCCTGCATACAGCTTACATTTCTGCATAATACAACTTCTTTCCATAGTTTCCCAAAACAGAACAGAACGCTCAGATTCCTCCACATCCCCCTTCTATTAAGTCACACAAATCCTCAGAGCGGCATTCTAGCACATGCATAGCTTTCTTCTCAACACACGCCGCATACACCCACAGATTACACACCCCCCTTCCTAATCATTTCCTTCGCCAGTATTCCTTCCCAACCTCACTCACTTTCTCCAGTGGGTGCCTTTATTACCATCATTCTTTTTTTCAGTGCTCCTATACCCCCATCCTTTCCATCACCTCTGCTCACACTTTTCACATTCTCTCTCTCTCTCTCTCCTTCTCTAGCAATCCCCACAACCTTATTACCATGGTGATGTCGCTCTGAGCTCTCTTTCTGAAACTGAAGAGAAGGTAAAAAGAGAGAAGAGAATGAGAGAGAGGTAAGAGAGTACCAGAGAACAGAGTATGGGGAAGAGGGCAGAAGAAAAGGTGGTGGGACAGTATAAGGGCTTGGAGAGGAAAAAGGGCATCTGGGGAGGGTGCGTTGTAGGGAGACAGGTAACCTGTAGGACTGATATAGATGAACATGATATGTATAAGGTATAGATCAGATATTAAAGGAATATACAACGGAAATTCCTACATGGAGTGCCAGAGGACAGCTTGAAGAACATGTGAGTGGCCCAGATGCTCTCCCTCTGTCACATTCTGCAGCCTCCTTTCCCTTGCCTGTCGCTACGCAGGATGCATCTCACACAGGCTTGTCTCTCTTTGTGTCTTCTGTGGTCTTTTTAATAATTTGTGCAAATGAATAGGTGTCTTATAGTGTCACTGTGCATCATTGTGACTGTTAACGCAGCAGTGTGAGTGGGAAGGTAATTGCGTGGGGCAAGCATGTGTGTGAATGTGTAGGTGTGCAGTATATGTACGCATATAAATGCACGTCATTGTTCATATTAGATGTGATTGCAAGTAGGTACAGTATGTAAATTATATTTTTGTCTGATGTCAAAGGGCCCGTTAGATCAAGCCAAAGTACTTAGCTAATGTTACAGATATAAAAAACAGACAAATTACAGTGACTGGGGTCGGAAATGTGATGGTGACAGTGAAAAGAGATACCCATCATTTGGGGTTAGGGTCAAGCAGTGGTATATGCATTCTTTCTGCGCTAGAGTGATTTTGCTGTCATAGGGCTGTGTTTGAATGCTGAATGCTTTAGATGGTAATGATTTGTGATAGGATGTAATTAAGGCTGCTCAGAACAGTACTTCTTTCATGACTTATGCTTATCATATATGCCCCTGGGAGATATAGGTGAGCTCTAGATTAACACTCACCTGCTGATTTTCAGAAGTTGTGCAATGCTGTGGGGGAACTGCTTGTAAAGTTGCACAGATTTAACATGCCATCTATAGCAGGGTTTCTCAACCAGGGTTCCTCCAGAGGTTGCTAGGGGTTCCTTGAGCAATGAGCAATTTCTGCCCCCCCCCCCCCCACCACTGACACCATTGATCTTTTTAGCTATCTGTAAAGAGGTAATGTTTCACAATGGCCACAAGTGTAAGGAGCATTCTTCCCACTAATGTATCACGAGTTGTAGATACAGTGAATTTTGGTAGGGGTTCCCTGAGACCAGAAAGTTATTTCAAGGGTTCCTCTGTGTTGGAAAGGTTGAAAAAGGCTGATCTATAGCAAACAGACCGCAAACTACATGAAAGGGCAAAACCGAAAGAGAATTGTTTTGTGACATTGTATACAGGGTAAAATAGCCTTAAAATACTGCAATGTCATTCTATAGGGAAGACTTATCAGTTGATTAGTTTCTATTTACATAGACACATAGATAAAAAAAAGGCACATGTAAAAATGCTATAGCTTCCAAATTCCAAAGAAATTCCTATGCTCTCATTAATGTTCTGTACATCCTAAAAAAACATATGGCACACCCCCAACTGGCCTGAAGACAGCACTTCTTGGAAAGGCCCGTACTTCTGCCGTGGCGGATGTGTGCTGGAAACGACTTAACAGCATTAAAGTATTATTCAACTTTAAATTTAAAAAAAGCATATATAGTAGCTGACCTTGTCACCAACATTGTTTAGTGCTTCATCTTTAAAACCCTATCTTTCTTACTGACTGAGCCAGTCTAAGATTTGCTGACCCAGGTTTACTTCTCTAGGTTGGCTGTGTTCCCTTGCAGAGCCCTACGGAGCCAGCCTTTCATGCGCACAACCTGGAGAGAGACTCCAAGCCTGCATTGTGACGCTGCATGTGCTGCCATTTACAGGCAGCCAGAGAGGTCAAAAAGGGGCACACATGTGCAGCACAGGCAGATAGAGGAATAGAAGGATTCATGGCACAGACAACTAGAGGACTTGAAGGGATCTGCATGAACAGTGGCACTTGCAGTCATGGGACATGTAGTCCCAAGGATGTGGATCATTGAAGTTTATGTACGGTTATAATTATTTGCTCCCTAGCCGGAAGTTTGGGAAAGTGGAACAAAGAATCCTGGAGGCCATGCTTATAAACACAGCAAATTGTAAGTGTTTCTGCACTGTACTTAAATTAAGCAATTATTGTTCTCAGTTGAACTCACCTGTATTAATCCGATGCTGATACAACATTGGAGGTTTTAGTATTACTTTAACTCATTATTTTAACATTGTGATTTAGCTGTAGAGCTGTTGCGTAGTTGGGATAAGAAATGCAGTAAATTTTTACAATGAGACACAGACAGCTAAAAAAAAAAAAAGAAACTGACTTGGGTTTTAAATGGTGGTGTTCATCTAATGCTCATAATTTTGCAGCTAGTTTGGCTTTCAATGCCTGGCTGGGTTCATTGTTATAGTTTCTTGCTGAATTAAAGTACTGTATATATAATGTTCAATACAGATATGATGAATGTTATTCATATGGTTATTTCTTTTTCAGTTTGTCTTCCTAATCAGACTCTAGGCTTTTAGCTCCACAGCTGTAGTGGCATGGATATAATGTCTATAGTCAGAAACATTTTTTTCATGTATTTGCAACAGTGACTCCCATTTTGTTTGAAAATCCTAATTCCTTTCCATCTAAAGTGTTACAGAGTTCAAGTGGACCCATGCATTTTTCTTGCAAACGTTCCATGACATACTGTAATACTGACAGCCTCTTAACCACTTGCCTACTAGGCACTTTCACCCCCTTCCTGCCCAGGCCAATTTTCAGCTTTCAGTGCTGTCACACTTTGAATGACAATTGCGTGTTCATGCAACACTGTACTCAAATGACATTTTTATAATTTTTTTCACACATATAGAGATGACTTTTGGTGGTATTTGATCACCACTGGGTTTTTTATTTTTTGTTTAACAAATGAAAAAAGACCGAAAATTTTGAAAAATAAAAAATTAGTTTGTTAGAAAATTTTGCAAACAAGTCATTTTTCCCCTTCACTGATGGGCGCTGATAGGCTGCAGGGATGGGCACTGATAGGTGGAACTGATGGGCACTGATGAGGCGGCACTGATGGGCACTGATAGGTGGAAGAGATGGGCACTGATGAGGCGGCAATGATGGGCACTGATAGGTGCCACTGATAGGCGGCACTGATGGGCACTGGTAGGTAGCACTGATGGGCACTGGTAGGCAGCACTGATAGGTGACACTGATGAGGAGACACTGTTGGGAAATGATTGGCAGCACTGGTGGGCACTGGTGGAACTACACTAATAATCAGGAAACCGATAATCAATGCCCTGATTCTCAGTGTAGATGTGGCTTTAACACAAGCCAGTTATTGGCTCTCTTCTCCCTTCCTCACACTGTCAGCACGAGGAGAGACATGCTGATAACCGGCTTGTGTTTACATCGTGATCAGCTGTCATTGGACACACGCTGTAATTGGTCTTTTACCCCAATCTGTGATCAGCTGAGTCCGAAGCGATTACGGGAGGACGTCATGTGATGGCCTCCTGGAAAACTAAGCCCACGCTTTAGCCATCATTATGATATAACATAGGCGGGAAGTGGTTAAACTGGTACTCAGCCCCGACCCTCTGAGGCTTTTTTCCCACTTACCTGTAGTGCTGTAGGGCACTTCAAAATGCATACCCACACAACCAATCCAGCATTGTCCCACTGCGATTTACAGTTTAGGTGCCGGATCCACATAGGTTGCAGTTCAGATTCAGGTGCGGCATCCACAGCTGGTCCCACAATGTCATCTTGGTACTCTTTAGGTGATTGTCTCTTCCAAGTGTAGGCAGCCAGCTCTCATGTTGTGGTGGACCTGCCCCTCGGCTTACCCTCCAGACTACCCCCTTCGTTCTGTGTGTCTATCCTAGATGTGATGTATCTATCCTAGGAGGCTGCGTGACCAGGTAGACATAATTCTGGCCTATGCCTAAATGTGTAAGGAAGGAGGGGGCGGAAGAATAAAAATTGAAAAAGTAAATAAATAGATAGAAAATGAAGAAATTCATTCAATTCTGCTTGGGGGGGGGGTGTTAAAGTGGAACTAACTGCCTTTTGGGAGTTTAATTCTTCAGCAGGCTTTCAAAAAGTGCTGAATCCTGCTATCAGCTTGCTTAAAGTGGCAATCAGCACTCCCATTGGGATCTGTGTTCTACATTTACAAATTGGAGATGAATGGTATTTTAAAAGCTTCAGCAAAGCTTGCTGAAAGGTCTGCAAATGCTTTATTAAAGCTTGCTTTGCACACTGCTCTTATACTGTACAAGCTGTAGCCTGTGTGAAATGGGCCTAACTGAAGCCCGCTGATTGCACATATGGAGCAATATGTGATACAAACACTTGCTGCATGCAGCCTAAAGAAATGAGAAATGGGTGATATATGTTGCTTTTAGATTGTGCGCAGCATAAGGGCCCAGGAGAAGGAACATTTCCATCTTGGTAACTCATAGTTAATGCTTTCCAGGAATTTGTACAACTATCAGCCCCTTTTAGTTGCTCTTCCAGCTCTGAAATCGATTTTGGCTGTAATGAGAGGAAACAAGTAATTACACATTAGTTGTATACATCAACATTACTCAGATTATTATAGTTTGGTCGCATTTGCTCAATGATTGCAGGTTCTTGTATCTATGGTAGCTCTCTTGTCCTTGTGTGTAGAGTGCTGGGTGGATTTCTCCTTTTTGTAAGGCTGCTTTCAAGGAGTATTGCTGCAAGAGAAATTCCTCCTTGATCTCCTGGAGAAGTAATGTGCGAAACGCGTTGAAAAGACTGATCCCCTTTCAACAAACAATACCTATGTTAATGAACTCTCCAATTATTTGTGCAAAAAATATATTGATGATATAAAGTGGCTGACTTACGGGTAAAACTGTTTTGCAAAAGGCCCCTTACATAATGAGCATTTTTTTTACCTGTATTTTTCATAATTATTTGATATTGAGTGGTATGGAAGGTTGTTCAAGGTTTATATGACACCTTAAAAGTCCTGTTTTGATTTGTTTTGGGTTTTTTGTTTTTATTTTTTTAGTTATTTATTTATTTTGTTACAAAAGGATGTAATACAGCGAACATAGTATAGTATATACATTGTATATTTTGGTAGCATGTACATTTGCAAGAAAAGTTTAAAAATCGTTATATGTTTTCCAGGTTTCTGAGGAAATAGATCCTGAAATGTGGATTGATCTTCATCTAAGCCTTAATACTAAATATAGAAAGATTTAGTTAAATTAAACTTGTCACAGACTTAGCCAATTTAGATTGAACATGTGAATAAAAATGCAGACGCAAAGGTTACCTTCCCTGAAAACTGATACGTACAGTGCCTTGGAAAAGTATTCATACCCCTTGAAATTTTCCCCATTTTGTCATGTTACAACCAAAAAGCTAAATGTATTTTATTGGGATTTTATGTGATAGACAAACACAAAGTGGCACATAATTGTGAAGTGGAAGGAAAATGCTAAAAGTTTTTAATTTTTTTTTTTTACAAATAAATATGTGAAAAGTGTGGCATGCATTTGTATTCAGTCCCCCTGAGTAAAAACTTTGTAGAACCTCCTTTCACTGCAATTACAGCCACAAGTCTTTTTGGGGATGTCTCTACCAGCTTTGCACATCTAGAGAGGACATTTTTGCCCATTCTTTGCAAAATAGCTCAAGCTCTGTCAGATTGGATGGAGAGCGTCTGTGAGCAGCAATTTTCAAGTCTTGCCACAGATTCCCGATTGGATTTAGGTCTGGACTTTGACTGGGCCTTTCTAACACAGGAATATGCTTTGATCTAAACCATTCCATTGTAGCTCTGGCTGTATGTTTAGGGTCGTTGTCCTGCTGGAAGGTAAACCTCTGCCCCAGTCTCAAATCTAACAGGTTTTCTTCTAAGATTGCCCTGTATTTGGTTCTATCCATCTTCCCATCAACTCTGACCAGCTTCCCTGTTCCTGCTGAAAAAAAAACATCCCCACGCCACGGTGCTGCCACCACCATGTTTCACTGTGGGGATGGTGAGTTCAGGGTGATGTGCAGTGTTCGTTTTCCGCCACACATAGAGTTTTTGCTTTAAGCTCAAAAAGTTCAATTTTGGTCTCATCTGACCAGAGCACCTTCTGTTTTCTGTGTCCCCCACATGGCTTCTCACAAATTGCAAACAGCTTTCTTGCAACAGTGGCTTTCTTCTTGTCTTCCATAAAGGCTAGAAATGTGGTGTGCACGACTAATAGTTGTCCTATGGACAGATTTTCACCCCTAAGCTGTGGATCTCTGCAGCTCCTCCAGAGTTACCATGGGCCTCTTGGCTGCTTCTCTGATCAATGCTCTCCTTGCCTGGCCTGTCAGTTTAGGTGGATGGCCATGTCTTGGTAGGTTTGTAGTTGTGCCATACTCTTTCCATTTTCAGATGATAGATTGAACAGTGCTCTGTGAGATGTTCAAAGCTTGGAATATTTTTTAAAACCTAACCCTGTTTTAGACTTCACCTCAACTTTATTCCTGACCTGTCTGGTGTGTTCTTTGGCCTTCATGGTGCTGTTTGTTCACTAAGGTCCTCTAACAAACCTCTGAGGGCTTCACAGAACAGTTGTATTTATACTGAGATTAAATTACACACAGGTGGACTCTGTTTACTAATTAGGTGACATCTGAAGGCAATTGGTTCCACTAATGTATGCCACACTTTTCAGATATTTATTTGTAAAAAATTTTGAAAACCATTTATCATTTTCCTTCCACTTTACAATTATATACCACTTTGTGTTGGTCTATCACATCCCAATAAAAAACATTTACGATTTTGGTTGTACATGACAAAATGTGGAAAATTTCAACGGGTATGAATACTTTTTCAAGGCACTGTATGCCTAGGTCCTGCCATTGCTAACCTGCTTTTAAATATGCTCATTGTTTTACAGTAATGTCGATCTTCGGGCTTCATTGTATTCTGTGCGTAATTGACCTGATCTGCATGCTTGTTCCAGATAAGTGACTAAGAAAGAAATTAGATCATTATGATAGTCATGCAACTAGCATTTTCAGAAGGAAAAGCCAACAACTGCAGCCTCCACGTTTCTCACTGCACAGGTTTCATTTAAGCTACAGTCAAACACAATATGGTCTGTAAAAGTTGAGTGCGGTTTGCCTCGTCCTAACCCCTGAGCTTTTATAATGTCC
Source organism: Glandirana rugosa (assembly GCA_018402905.1). Taxonomy (NCBI): domain Eukaryota; kingdom Metazoa; phylum Chordata; class Amphibia; order Anura; family Ranidae; genus Glandirana; species Glandirana rugosa. The sequence goes on along the minus strand of BLSH010157057.1, from coordinate 121,825 downwards.
TTGCTTGATGCTTACACCTGATCTGGTTTATGCGTGTTTAACCAGAAATATCTGGTAAGAGTACCTCATCAATATATATGGTGGTGGATTCACTTTGCATGGTGGTGGATTTCTTCTGAATACTGTTCAAGTTTGAATACTTGTGGATTCTTTTCAATAACCAATACACAGACTATGCATTATTTGGACTAACATTGTCCCTGAGAGGTGGACAAACCTGGACTTACATTACATGGTGGCTGAAACATTGGCTTATGTCAATGGGCATTTATGTTCATCCATCAAGTCTTTTGCATTTATCACCTTAATTAGTGGATGTATTTGTGTTTATAAGCGCTGCACTTTTTTTGATGTATGTTTTGGGTTCAGTTTATGTTAATGCTGATTGTGCTGGCTGCTCATCATTTTCATTTTATTTTCCATCGGGTAGCGCGGTATTTCATCTACTTGACTTTTTCTCTCTGTCTGTACAGAGATACGGACTTTCGTTTAGAAGGCTGAATGAAGTGTCAATGGTCTATAAGTGTGGTGATCACTTCACTTGTGTTCTATTGAGAGCTAACAGTCCGTCTGCCACAGTGGCAGATGGATCTTGTAGCTTATTCATTCACAGATCTCTGTGGACCCCTGCACACTGTCAGAAATGGGGAGGCATTTTGGAGGTGGAGGGTGGGGGGGGGCTGACCACTTGGCACTATGTTACATCTTATACTCCACATTTGGGTGTAAAATGGCCTTAAAGGTGAAGTTAGCCTTTAACAGTTCAAGCTTTGTATTTGCTGATGATACGAAATTTGCAGGAAAATGACTGGACATTACAGCAACATAAAATAGGGGCAAGACAGAAATTTTGCAGATGAGATTCAGTCTGGAAAAATGCAAAGTTATGCATTTGGGTACCAAGAACTTGCAGACAAGATATTCACAAAGAGGAAAAATATTAGGAGGGCCTAGTGGGCCACAGACTTAGCAATGCCATGCAATGCCAGGCTGCCATTAGCAGAACAAGCAGAATATTCACTTGCAAAAGTATATTTATTTGAATTAAAAATCAGTACTTTACAAAACTTTTGCTCTGCCTTATATTGAATATGCTGTTCATTTTTGGTACGGAATAAATAAAAAGGATGTCTTAGAATTAGAAAGAGTCCAGAGATTCTCAACAAAATGAAAAAGGGGTTGGAGCACCTTAACTACATGGAACAATTAATTAAATTAAACATGCTTACCTTAGAGGGAAGGCACCAAAGCTGGCCAAAGATGAGTAGTTAAACAAACAGATTCATCCATACACACACACACAAGGTGGATGGCAGAATCCCCCTGCTGGGACATTGTATTCTGACCGCAGAACCCAGTGCTATCAGAATAAACTGATCAACTGACTGGCTGCAGCTGCTGATCGACAAGTTTTCAAATAAGACTACACACTGATCCCTGCTGAACCGGACAAATTTTGATCTGTCTATGGCCAGCTTTAAGAAGAGACATTATTGTTATCAACAAATTAATTAATAGTGACTGTAAAGGTGGTAACAACTTCATCAAGCTTATGTCCCTGACAATAGAACCCAATTTAAGCTTAATGGAAAGGAGGTTGCATTTTAAGGGAGTTAATTACTGTCAGGGCAGTGAAAATGTGGACCATCCTTCCCCAGGAAGTGGTATCATCTGAAAGTATTGACAAATTCAAAAATATTTAGATGTCTTCTTCAAGGGATATGTATACTCTTAAATTAGAAAACTTACATACATAGGTTGGACTGGATGGACCATGGTCTTTTTAGTATACAGTTGTGCTCATACGTTTACATAAAGATGGGCTGCATGGTTGAGTCGCCAGAAGAAAGCCATTACTACGCAAATGCCACAAAGTATCCTGCTTACAATATGCCAAACAGCACAGAGACAAGCCTCAAACTTTCTGGCACAAAGACATTTGGAGTGAGGAGACCAAAATTGAGCTTTTTAGCCACAACCATGAATGCTTCATTTGGAGAGGAGTCAACAAGGCCTGTGAAACACGGAGGTGGATTGCTGTTTTGGGGATGTGTGAGCTACAAAGGCACAGGAAATTTGGTCAAAATTGATGTCAAGATGAATGCAGTATGTTATCACAAAAAAATTCTGGAAGAACATTTACATTCATCAGCCAGGAAGCTGCACATGTGACATACTTGTACATTCCACAAAACTAGATATTTGGGGGGAACACCCTGCCAAACGCATGGTGCTGCTCGTAACGACCAATAAACGTATCATGTGTGCGCTGTAACTTTTATACTTGTACATTCCAACATGACAATGATCCAAAACACAAGGCCAAGTCGATCTGTCATTGGCTACAGCAGAATAAAGTGATGGATCTGGAGTGGCCATCTCAGTCTCCTGACCTCAATATCATTGAGCCACTCTGGGGAGATCTCAAACGTGCAGTTCATGCAAGACAGCTCAAGAATTTCCAGGACCTGGAGGCTTTTTGCCAAGAGGAATGAGCAACTTTACCATCTGAGAAGATAAAGAGCCTCATCCACAAATACCACAAAATACTTCAAGCTGTCATTGAGGTTAAAGGGGGCATTGAGGTTAAAGGGGGCAATACAGGGTATTAAGAACTGGGGTGTGTAAACTTTTGATCAGGGACATTTGGGTAGTTTCTATTGTCATTATGATTTAAAAAGAGTAAACACAGTTGACTGATAATAAATGGCTTCAGCCAAACACTAACCATGAGTGAAAGAAAAGTTTTTGTGTTGTTCATATTCTCTGAAAAAATGGCCAAGAAATCATAAATTCTGCCAGGGTATGTAAACTTATGAGCACAACTGTAACTAAAGGAAGAACTTTTTTTGCCATTTTGAATAGAGTAAGAGAGGGTAATACCCCTGTCAGTTTCTTTTTTGCCATCAGTGTCCCACCTGCTCTTCCTGTTCCATAGCCAAAACAGGAATTAAGAGGAAATCCTTCCAAAATGAAAAAATCCCTGGTTGTCACGCGGTCACTAGAACTAGTGTGCCTACTGGAAGAATTATCCCCTATTACCGTTTAATTGTACATTTTTGAATTTTCTTTCAGTGACAACGGTAAACAGGACAAAAAGAGAGGATAACTCTCCCTAACGGTGGCACAGACATCAACAAAAACTGACAGGTGCTCTAACCCCTCTCCACGCTATCCAGTACTAAAAAAAAAGTTTTGCCCTTTGTTATACTTTAAACCAGGGGTCCTCAAACTATGGCCCTCCAGTTGTTCAGGAACTACAATTCCCATCATGCCTAGTCATATCTGTGAATGTCAGAGTTTTACAATGCCTCATGGGATGTGTAGTTCCACAACAGCTGGAGGGCCGTAGTTTGAGGATCCCTGCTTTAAACGCTATGTTGACCCTCAGTTACCTCTTTTTCTGCATCTGCTAAAATGTGTTTATATGTGGTTTTCTCGCTTCTTTTCCTTTGCATTTTTATGTATTACGCAATCATGTAATCAGTTTGAAGTTCCCAGGTTGATGACAGGTTTTCTTTGGCAAATAACACACCAATATGTTTACATTGCTATATTGTTATTAAACAAGTGGTTTAAACAATTAAGGTAATTGATGGGAAAAGTATGCGAGTCGGTGAGAAAATTTCACATGGAAAACAGACTAATTATTGTCAGGATTTCCAATTATGTCAAATGTGGGTGAGATCTATCTGCTGTTAAAAAACACACACATTTGGTTACCTGCTCTTTTTAGGTGAAATCTATTGACGTGCAAAATAGAATATAGAGCAGCTGCAAATGATAATATTTAAAGCTGACATAGCGTCAGGCATATTCCTTCACGTTCAGTGCATTATTAATAGGTAATGTGTAGGTGTAACGCTTCCAGGTATTTATTACCTCTCACAGTGATCACAGGACTCCTCCTAACAATGCCTTCCTCTGTTTTTCTCTCCAGAAGGAGAGCACAGTCTGTGTTCAGTCATCGCTCAGGGTTGGCATCTACTTCTTGGACTGAGATGCTGGGTCACAGATGGCACAGTCATGTAAATCCCTACCCTGTTACAATGTTGTAGTCTGATCACTAGGGGGGAGTAGACTGAGGAAATGCTTTCTTCTGTCTGCAGCAGACATATGAAATGATCTCAGCCAAGGCAAAGTCATTTGCCTGAAGCTCTAGGACTGCTTAACCACTTCAGCCCCGGAAGAATTTCCCAGGTTAGGACCAGAGCACTTTTTGCGATTCGGCACTGCATCGCTTTTAATTGACAATTGCGCAGTCGTGCGACGCTGTACCCAAACGAAATTTGCGTCCTTTTTTCCCCGCAAATAGAGCTTTCTTTTGGTGGTATTTGATCCCCTCTGTGTCATTTCTGATCACTGCTATAAACAAAAGACCATTTTGCAAAAAAACCCAAATTTCTTACTTTTTGCTAACATTCAAATCCAAAAAAAAAATATAAAAAAACATTTTTTTTCACCTGTTTTGGCCGATTCATATTCTTCCTCATATTTGTGATAAAAAAAATCGCAATCTGCATTTATTGATTGGTTTTTGCAAAAATGGCCGCGTTTACGGATGGTGAGAATTCATTTCTGGGGTTATTTTATTTTTAAATTTTTTTACTAGTAATGGCGGTGATCTGCGATTTTTAGCGGTACTGCGATATTGCAGCGGACATGTCGGACATTTTTGACACTTTTTTGGGACCAATGACATTTATACAGCGATCAAAAATTTAAATGTCCACTGATTACTGTATAAATGTCATTGGCAGTGAAGGGGGAGATCTAGGGGTTAACTGTGTACCCTGGGTGTGTTCTTACTGTGGGGGGGTCGGGCTACCATGGGCATGAGAGATCTAACTGATCGCAGTGACAGGGATCAGTTGATCTCCCATGCCCCCACTAACAGAGCGGGGAACCGCCGTGTTTACATCGGCAGTTCCCCGCTCTTTGCCTGTGGCTGCTCATCAAAGTCAGTCAGCCAATCAGGGAAGAGAGGGGCGGGCCTGGTTGGGACTCCGTGTCTGAATGTATACACAGAGCTCTGACTCAGTTCGGGTGCCCCCATAGGAAGCTGCTGGCTGAGGAGGCACTCGATAGGAGGGAGGGGCCAGGAGCAGCAAAGAGGGACCCGAGAAGAGGAGGATCCGGCTGCTCTGTGCAAATCCAACTGCAACAGAGGAGGTAAGTATGACATATTTGCTATTTTTTTTAAATAAGACTTTACAATCACTTTAAAGTGGAGCTTTCTGAATTATGATGCTGTACATTGTGACTTGTCAGGAAACTCTTCACGTAGGTACAGGTACATTGCTGAAAGGTCCACTTTAACCACATCTATACCAGACACTTTCACCCCCTTTCTGCCCAGACCAATTTTCAGCTTTCAGTGCTGTCACAATTTGAATGATAATTGCGCAGTCATGCAGCACTGTACCAAATGAAATTTTTCCACACAAATAGAGCTTTTCTTGGTGATATTTAATCACCACTGCATTTTTTATTTTTTGCTAAATAAACAAAAACAAATGAAAATGTTGAAAAGTGTGTTTTTCTTTGTTTCTGTCATAAAATTTTGCAAATAAATAATCTTTCCTCATAAATGTAGGCCAAAATGTATTCTGCTACATGTCTTTGATAAAAAAAATCCAAATCAATGTATATTATTTAGTTTGTAGGAAAGTAATAGTCCACAAACTATGGTATATACATCTGAAAATCAATCAATCCTGATGTACTGATGGCTTATATCATTTCCTGAGGCCCGAAAATGCCAGGACGGTACAAATACCCCATAAATTACCCCTTTTTGGAAAGTAGACAGTCCAAGATATTTAGTAAGAGGCATGATGAGTTTTTTGATTTTGTAATTTTTTGTCTCAATATTTTGGAAAATTATGAAATTATAACAATTCACATTTTTTTTACATACTGTCATCAGTGCAGTACAGTGTCAACATGTAACTGATGAGGCAGTGATCAGGGACACTGACTGGTGACAGTATGTAAAAAACTTTTTTTTAACATCCTTTTCTTTTTTTATTACAATTTTTTTCTTTTTGTTTAATTTTTTTTTTGCATATGGGGACCAGAGTAATAAAGTGTTACCATAGTAACACTGTACTACTCTGGGGAGATGATTTGGATTTTTTTGTTACACACAATGTTTGCTTATAACAGTGAATATCACTGTTATTAGCAGACAATTTTTATGAATGACCATTGTGATTAACTGTGATTGGCCACTGCTAATCACAAGGTACCAATGGGCTGTAATTGGCCCTTTCTGTACCATGTGATCACTGTGACCTATCACGCAGATCAACACAATAGTGCACAATGAATGGTATAAATTTAACCCATTCATTGTGTACTATTGCCATGTGATCTGCTGTGATTGGTCACAGCAATCACATGGTACCAGCAGCAGCCGGTACACTGATCTGCCATCCACTGTGTGGACACAGCAGGTGACAAATCACTCCAGAGTGCAGCCTGTAGGGCATTCACAAGGCTCAATCCTAGGAGTATGTCATATGATGTCCACCCAGGATAACAGAGCTCCCGCTCGGCCATCATTTGTCTATAGGCCAGACAGGATAGAGACGGCCAGACGGTTAAAGATGCATTCCAGGTATGTATATATTTAGTATATAGTATAATAAATTCCGCGCTTGGGATACTGGGTAAGCTGGAATATATAGTATAATAGTAAGACTGCTGCCCTCCCAATTTTTTGGAAAAAATACTAAATTATATGCAAGAGGAGATGGCGCTGTCTTTATATAAACCAGTTTGGTAGTCCAAGCTGGTACAATCTGGTGATCAGTTTAAAGTGACAACATGTACAATATAAATATAAACATAGAATATTCACCAACTAAAATAATATAAATAACAAGTGCATAAATCATACGACAGAAATATTCAGGAAAGTGCAAAAGTTATGTAAATTTGAAGAAATTTTTTTTTTTTTTAATTATGAATGTAGCTTTAAAAGCGGGCTACAAAATCACCAGTGTGTAAGAAAAAAATAAAAGCATAAAGTAGTAATAGTCTCCAGAAAATATATGTATTCCACAGTCTGTATTCGGGTGACTTAGTGACATTCCATCGGTGTATCTCACAAAAATAGTGACTTCCACACATGCTCCCCTTATGTGTCCCCACTCACCAGAGCCATACACCCCTGCAGGGGTAATGCGCGTGTAGCTGATCCGGCTATGAGACCTCGTTCCCAGATCGGCCTGTATATGCTACGTAGGGACAGTGTTCATCCATAAAAGGACTCCTCACCATGCGTTTCCATATAGAAAAGGAATAAGGTTGCAGAATAGCGTGACTCTGTTTAAAAAGTTTATTCCATCAATTCATTAAAAACATTAAGAAAGTCCATACACGTCATCCATAATACGGTTTGTGGCTAACACAGGCAGTGATAACAGCAAGTCAGCAGCGTGGCTGCTGTTTGAGAAAGGAGCAGGTCTCTTTCCCTCTGCCTAACTTACGTTCCACCTCGGTAAACCAACACGACCGGAAGTGACGTGACGTAACGAACGTACTCTCTGGCCCCGACTAACGCGTTTCGTCATCAAGACGTCATCGGAAGCGCTTCAGATGATGTCTTGATGACGAAACACGTTAGGCGGGGCCAGAGAGTACGTTCGTTACGTCACGTCACTTCCGGTGTATGGACTTTCTTAATGTTTTTAATTGATGGAATAAACTTTTTAAACGGAGTTACACTATTCTGCAACCTTATTCCTTTTCTATATGGAAATGCATGGTGAGGAGTCCTTTTATGGATGAACACTGTCCCTACATAGCATATACAGGCCGATCTGGGAACGAGGTCTCATAGCCGGATCAGCTACACGCGCATTACCCCTGCAGGGGTGTATGGCTCTGGTGAGTGGGGACACATAAGGGGAGCACGTGTGGAAGTCACTATTTTTGTGAGATACACCGATGGAATGTCACTCAGTCACCCGAATACAGACTGTGGAATACATATATTTTCTGGAGACTATTACTACTTTATGCTTTTATTTTTATTATTTTTTTCTTACACACTGGTGATTTTGTAGCCCGCTTTTAAAGCTACATTCATAATTTAAAAAAAAACACTTTTTCTTCAAATTTACATATCTTTTGCACTTTCCTGGATATTTCTGTCGTATGATTTATGCACTTGTTATTTATATTATTTTAGTTGGTGAATACTCTATGTTTATATTTATATTGCACATGTTGTCACTTTAAACTGATCACCAGATTGTACCAGCTTGGACTACCAAACTGGTTTATATAAAGACAGCGCCATCTCCTCTTGCATATATTTATGTATATATTTAGACCAGCCATTCTCAACCAGGGTTCAATGGACCCCAGGGTTGTTAGGGATTTCTTGAGCTGTGGCTGATTAACACGTCATTTGATGTTGTCTATATAGCTCCAGGACCAATACCCCTTGGCAGAGCCAACTGCATGACACTAATAATCTTTTTAGCTTTCTGTTAGGGTGCTATTCTGACTACCACTGTAAGGAACATTCTTCCCACTGTCCACAAATGTAAGGGGCATTTTTCCAACTGACCCCTCAATAAACTGATTTTAACAGGGGATCCTCCAAGACATGAAAATTATTTTAAGGGTTCCTCTAGTGAAAAAAAAGTTGAGAAAAGACTGGTCTACACTAATGTAACTATGTATTTACCATAGACAATATCTGGCCAATCCCACTAGAAGCTGGAAATCACTTTAGTAGGCATTGGTACTACAGTGATCTCCATTAGCTTCCGGGTCCCATGCCAAGCTGCTGCCATGAGGCTTACTGAATTCTCTGTATGGATGTGGTGGAGAGTTGGCATGATGGCATCGCTATTTCCACTTCGTCCAATCAAAGATAGCTTTGCATTCACTGAGAAAATGCACAGCGTTCTCTAAATGGCACCCGTGCCGAGCGGGTGACTTTCTGTGTTCAGCAGCAGTGCAGATACTAAGCACAGGACCCAGAAGTTAGTGGAGATCACTGGAGTAGCAGTGCCTGCTACAGTAAATTCCATCTTTCAGAGGGATTGGTATTGGTATATACCAGGGGTAGGCAAACTTAAATAGGTGGAGATCTACCTGCACAACAAAGGAGAAGTCAAAGATCGCCGGGCACATTGTAACCTCCTGATTTAAACATCTAATTGCCGATTACCATATGTTGCATGGCAATCATGGGTTTAAATCAGGTGGTGAGGAAGCAACAAATCGCCTCCTCACCACCTGTCAAACACACTCAGGTGGCTTTTCAGGGGAGCAGCAGCACCTGCTGCAATTGTGAATGAGCCCTTAGTTGCATGGGGGAAAAGGATTTGTGCAAGGAAGGGGTATTTATGCTAGGAGAGGAAATTTGGGGGGGGAGGGGGCAGAATTTGTACTAGCAGGGGTGAAGGGGGGAAAATTTGATGACATCGTCCGTGACGATGAGGTCACTAGAGGTGATTGAAGACCCAG
>BLSH010157057.1:82121-102651 GCA_018402905.1 Glandirana rugosa | reverse complement strand
TTAAAAAAAAAAAAAAAAAAAGATTTAAATCGCCACCGTCCCCGCGAGCTCGCGCAGCAAAGAAAACGCATACGTAAGTCGCGCCCACATATGAAAACGGTGTTCAAACCACACATGTGAGGTATCGCCACGATCGCCAGAGTGTGAGCAGTAATTCTAGCAAAAGATCTCCTCTGTAACTCTAACCTGGTAACCGTTAAAAATTTTTAAAGCATCGCCTATGGAACTTTTTAAATGCCGGACTTTGTCGCCATTCCGCGAGTGTGCGCAATTTTCAACCGTTTCATGTATGGTATCTATTTACTCGGTGTAACATCCTCTTTCACAATATGCAAAAAAAATGGGCTAACTTTACTGTTGTCTTATTTTTTAACTCAAAAAAGTAAAATTGTTCCAAAAAAATTGCGCTTGAAAGACCGCTGCGCAAATACCCTGCGACAAAAAGTATTGCAACGATCGCCATTTTATTCTCTAGGGTGTTTGAAAAAAATATATATATAATGTTTGGGGGTTCTAAGTAATTCTCCAGCAAAAAAAAATGTTTTTAGCTTGTGACCACCAAATGTAAAAAAGTGGCCCGGTAGGTAAGGGGATATAGTAGTTCCCATGCTCAATTATTGGGCATCCCACAGTCATCCCTAATCCCTATCCAAGTTCAAACCCCTAAATAAAACAACAAAAACCAGCCTGTTCAGTGACTTTGGATGTGTGAAATTTGTGTGATTGAGGGCAGTGGGTAGGTGGACCACAATTATCAGCCACTCTTAACTGGTTTTCACGGCGGCAGTCGGGGAGCCCTGCGCGAATCGCCGTAAATAAGCGGCGATTCGCATTTGGCCACCAGGGGGCACACGCGCGCACCCGCCGCACTCCTGGGGAGTGTGCCCGCGGCTCGGGCGGACCCGATGTCCGCCGGCGAGCCGCGATGAGCGGCTACAGGGCAAAGAACGGGGAACCGCCGATGTAAACACGGCGGTTCCCCGCCCTGTCAGTGGGGCATGGGTGATCTACTGATCCCTGTCACTGGGGTCAGTTAGATCTCTCATGCCCATGTTAGCCCAACCCCACAGTAAGAACACACCCAGGGAACACAGTTAACCCCTAGCCCTCCCCCTGCAGGTTAACCCCTTCACTGCCAATGACATTTATACAGTAATCAGTGGACATTTAAATTTCTGATCGCTGAATAAATGTCATTGGTCCCAAAAAAGTGTCAAAATGTTCCGACATGTCCCCCTCAATATCGCATTACCGGTAAAAATCGCAGATTGCCGCCATTACTAGTAAAAAAAAAAAACCCCAGAAATGAATTCTCATCATCCGTAAACGCGGCCACTTTTGCGCAAACCAATCAATAAACACAAATTGCGATTTTTTTTATCGCAAATATGAGGAAGAATATAAATCGGCCAAAAACGGTGAAAAAAAATGTTTTTTTATATTTTTTTTTTGGATTTGAATTTTAGCAAAAAGTAAGAAATTTGGGGTTTTTTGCAAAATGGTCGCTCTTCTTTTGTTTATAGCGGCGATAAGAAATGACGCAGAGTCGATCAAATACCACCAAAAGAAAGCTCTATTTGTGGGAAAAAAAGGACGCAAATTTTGTTTGGGTACAACGTCGCACGACCGCGCAATTGTCAGTTAAAGCGACGCAGCGCCGAATCGCAAAAAGTGCTCTGGTCCTAAAGTGCAAAATTCTTCCGGGGCTGAAGTGGTTAAGGGAGCACATGGCTACATTAGGTATTCATAGTGAACACAGGTTCACCTTGTTTTGTAACAATCACTATCCAAAGTCATTCGCTTTGCTAAATAAACACCCTCCATTCCTTTCATAAATCATCCCTATTGTTTTCTTGCAATTTTTAATGTATGGAATCTCCTGAATAAAAGCATGGATGGGTTCCTAATGCAACGTGTCGCTGTGTTATGGACAGGTGGATTTGCTGTTGCTACCATACACAGTCATTGTTGTGTTGCCTCTTTTTCCATTGCGCAATTTATGCCTCATGCACACTGGACATTTACCCCTTGTGTATCCAATTGCAAGGTTTTAGTGTTCCCAAGAGTCATAGGTGCAGCATCCAGCCCTACTGCCTGCAGCCTGTTAAAGTCTATGGCAGACTGAATTAAATGGAGGCTGGACCCTGCATTGAGTGCTACTCACATCTAGGGCCCTATGCGTTCAAGGACAGATGCAAGTATTATGCCTTCTAGGCATATGGCCCTGAATGCAATGGGCCCTAAAGGTGAGTACCGCTGGGTACAGAGTTTAGCTTGACAGATTTTAACAGCAGTCAGTGGGGCTGGACACTGCACCTGTGCCTCCCGGATGCCAAGTTTGGATGCACACAGGCTAAACGCCCAGTTTGCATGTGGCTTTTAAAATCATTAGGACGGACAAACCTTTTTCTTCCTCTGACAAATATTTCTTGATTTATGCGGTTTCTTTTTTTCTTTTTTTGTAGCAATATATTCTGTACATCTATTTATAGGTAAATATATAGATGTGTAAATTACAGTTTACAACAACTATTCAGCTAAATGAGAATAGAATTCTGTTTTAATGCGGTCAACCTCTTAAGCATTACAGAGCCTGGAACTGAAACTGGAAATATCCCAAAACCCAAAGCATGTAATTGATCATTTCTTTATCCCAGGTGTTTTGTTTCAGCACCTCATCCATCATTTTATACAGATCCATTTAATTGTATTTCTTTTCCTAACTGGATTTAATGCTGCTGCGAGTAGACTGTATATTCTGTATAACAGCCTCAGAAAAGTCCATTCTATATGCAGGATTGGCAGGGATTGTTACGAAGGGTGGAAGCTCCCTAGCCTTTCTCAACAGATTAGATGACTGTGTCCAGCTCGTGGTATTCCTGGCAGTGAAGGGGTGCATTTTCATATAGGTGAACTATACTTTTTGTCTCTTTGTATTTAAAATGTCATCTTGTGGGATACAGTGGGGAAACATATATAATTATTATAGTATCACACAGAAGTAAGGATTTTTGTTCCATAATGCATGGACCTTCCCCTGTTTCCCTGTTCTCCAGGAAGTGGAAACATAACAGATCTACTGAGCCTTGCCAAGTTTCTTTCTGCAAGAATTGTATTATTAAAGAGGAAGTAAACCCAGATTGGGTTTACTTCCTCAATATAACCCTGTAAAGTAGAAGCATAATAGGCTACTATACATGGCATAGTAGCCCATTATGTGCCACTTACCTGCAAATGAAGCCTGCGGCGTCCAGCGATGTCCTCGCTCCAGGCCGCATCCATCTTCTGCCCCTCTTCCTTCCGGGGCCGCGACTCCGGCTCTGTGACTGGCCGGAGTCATGTGACGTCACTCCCGCGCATGCGCACGGGAGCCGCCAGTCACGGCACAGGGTCAGTGGAGAAATGGCACGGAGGCCGTTTCGTCACTGTGCATGTGCCGACATGACGTCGGGACATGCAAAACACTGCATATCTCCTGAACCGTGCAGGTTTGGGAGATATGCAGGGCACCTACAGGTAAGCCTTATTATAGGCTTACTTGTAGGTTAAAGTGGTTGTCACAGGTTGACAACCACTTTAATTAACTTGCTACAATGTGGTGGTTAGACGCAGACACCTTGAGGCAGATTTATAAAGAGAGTTTGAATCTATTAGATTTAATTTGCCTGAACTCAACAGCAGTGTTGGGTAAATGTCCCATGACACCCAAGGCAAGGATGCCAAACTGTGCTCCCTCTGAGCTGGCATGGATGGAGCTTGCACATCCAAGCATACAGAGGCTGGGCTGGCACAGGGTGCAGAAATCACAGCCACTGTCTACCAGTCCTAGGATTGCCATCCTACAATCTGTGGAAAACCAGACTGGATGGAGGGAGGTGTTGTTAGGTAGTTAAACCATTGTAAAAGAAGGGAAGGAAAGAGAGACTCCAGGTGGGCATGGTGTAGCACAAGTTATTAAAAAATATAAAATATGAACAACAATTGCACTCACATCGTTTAGGGGAGACAGACTCAGATCAGGAATAAATGTGCAGGGACAGTCTCAGAGTGGGGCAGTCTGGGATTCAAGGAGGATCTGATTCCTGCCCAGCCCAGTCCAGCTGAAGAGTGTGGGATCACTAGGTAGAGAGCGGATGCCAGGGTGTGTAGAGACCGCCGTTGTGGAGAGGGAACTGAGATGAAAGTCAGGGTGGAGGGGTAGTCTTCTGCCGTTAAGAGTGCATTGTCAGCCCAGCGGGTGCAATAGCCAATAGGGATGGGTTTTGAAGGCAAACAATGCCCTCTTCATCAGCCTCCTTATTCCAGATCTGAGTCTGTCTCCCCTAAAGGATGTGAGTGCAATTGCTGTTAATATTTTATATTTTTAATAGATTGTACTACACCATGCCCGCCTGGCACCTTTCTTTCCTTCACCTCTTCTATTTCAGTTCTTGGGTCCCCAGTCCATTCTGAGAAGACAAGCCTTGCATGCATTTTCAGTATCAGTCAATGACTCTTTTAAATCACCTATGGCTTTCCTAACCTCCGGGAGTTAGTTGCTTTTAAGAATATCTTGTTTTATCGTTGAATTGTACTGATGGTGTATATTACTTTATATAACCCCTTGACACTCAGGGTATGTGCCCAAGGGTAGCGCTATTTAATATATTTTTGGTTAAACCATTGTGAATTAGTTGTGATAAGCATATAAAAACAGGGCTAGATTTCAATTAACATTATCATAACCAAAATGTATTCTTTCATCTGAGAAATTAAGTAGTTTATAACTCTTCCAAAGTACAATTTTCCATTTACAATTCTCCCTTTTAAAATAAGACATTAGAATTGTTTCTGGTACGAAGCACGTAGTACTACAACTATGAACATATACACATTTAAAAGGTTATCATACAAATGGAAAAAATCTGCAAAAAAATCAAGGGAAAGGGGGATGAATTGGGTTAATAAACTGTTATTTTACCAGTTCTCTCCAGAGCACAGAAACATAGAAAAGTGACAGCAGAAAAAAACAGAGTAGTCCATTTTATTGTATTTTTTTATGTTTTGTTATTTTTGTTTTTGTTTTTTTTTGGGGGGGGTTTGTTTGTTTGTTTTTTCGTTAACTTTTGTTGTCTGACTATAGATCTACAGTATGTTTATCCCAAGCATGTTTGAAGCTATTTAGTGTTGACTGTCTCTCTACCTCTGTTGGTAGTTTATTTCAATCATTGACTACCCTTTCAGTAAAATAATACTTTCTAAGATTAGTTTTGAACTCCCCCCCCCAGTTAGTTTGAGGTCATGTCCCTGTGTTCTTGATTTTGGTTTCATATTGAAAAGACTGCCCTCCTGAACCTTATTCACCCCCTTGATGTATTTAAAGGTTTCAATCATGTCTCCCCTCTCCCTTCTTTGCTTCAGACTGTACATATTAAGTTTTTGAGCACCTCTCAATATGTTTTATCCCCCACACCTTTTACCATTTTTGTTACCCATCTTGTTCTATCTAATCAATATCTTTTGATCTCCAGAACTGGACACAGTATTCTAAATGAGTTCTCACTAAAGATCTACAGGGCGGGCCATTTATATGGATAAAATGGGAATGATTGGTGATATTAACTTCCTGTGTGTGGCACATTAGTATATGTGAGGGGGGAAACTTTTCAAGATGGGTGGTGACCATAGCGGCCATTTTGAAGTCGGCCATTTTGAATCCAACTTTTGTTTTTTCAATAGGAAGAGGGTCATGTGACACATTAAACTTATTGGGAATTTCACAAGAAAAATGATGTGCTTGGTTTTAACGTACCTTTATTCTTTCATGAGTTATTTACAAGTTTCTGACCACTTATAACATGTGTTCAATGTGCTGCCCATTGTGTTGGATTGTCAATGCAACCCTCTGATCCCACTCTTCACACACTGACAGCAACGCCGCAGGAGAAATGCTAGCACAGGCTTCCAGTATCCATAGTTTCAGGTGCTGCACATCTCTCTATCTTTCTATCCGCTCCACACGTGTTAACCTCGGCGACATGTCAATGGCTGTAAACAAAAAGAAACTTGTAAATAACTCATGAAAGAATAAAGTTACGTTAAAACCAAGCAAACCATTGTTTTTCTTGTGAAATTCCCAATAAGTTTAATGTGTCACATGACCCTCTTCCTATTGAAAAAACAAAAGCTGGATTAATGGTTGCATGGTCACCACCCATCTTGAAAAGTTTCCCCCCTCACATATACTAATGTGCCACAAACAGGAAGTTAATATCACCAACCATTCCCATTTTATTAAGGTGTATCCATATAAATGGCCCACCCTGTATATAGAGGAATCAGGATCTCCTTTCTCCTGCTGGTGATGCCTCCAGTGATGCATCCTAGAATTCTGTTTGCTTTTCCCACTGCCTGGTTACACTGTTTGCTCATTTTGCAATCATCTGAAATAAGTACCCCCAAATCTTTTTCTTCTGTAGTGCTGGGTAACATTGTACCCCCAATGTTGTACTCTCTCAGGGGATTCTTTTTCCCCCAGGTGCATTATTTTACATTTAGAGATATTGAACTGCAGTCTCCACTGTTTTGACAAATCTTCCAGCAATGCCAAATCATGTTCCATGTTACAAACACCACCAGGGATATAAACCCTATTACACACCTTTGTGTCATCAGCAAAAATACATACCTTGCCCAACAAACCTTTAATTAAATCACTTACATATAGATTAAATAGAACAGGACCCAGTACAGAGCCTTATCGTACCCCACTAGTGACTGGTCTCTGTTCTGAGTGAACCCCATTTACAACCACACTCTAGTATGTATCCTTTAGCCAACTGTATATCCACCAAACCACCCAAGGGTTAAGTCCCAGCTTGTACAACTTTTGTATTAGATCATTATGTGGAACTGTATCAAATGCCTTGCTGAAATCAAGATACGCTATGTCCACAGCACCACCCTGGTCCAAAACACTGGTAATATAGTCAAAAAAATCAATCAGATTAGATTGACATGATCTGCCCTTAAAAAAGCCATGGTGTTTTCAGTCCAGCAAATTGTGTATTTTTAGGTGATCAATGATCCTTCTTTTCAGAAGTGATTCCATTACCTTGACTACAATTGATGTTAAACTCACGGGTCTGTAATTGCCAGCTTCTACCTTGCTGCCCTTCTTGTGGATAGGTACAATATTAGCTATCCGCCAATCATGGGGAAGTTCTCCTGTTAGAAGAGATTGATTAAAAAGATCTGTTAATGGTCCTGCAACTATATCTCAAAGTTCTCTTAGAACTCTGGGATGAATACCATCAGGGCCCATTGCTTTATTAACCACTTACCAACCGGGCCACCTTTTTATATTTGGTGGTCACAAGCTAAAAACATTTTTTAGAAAATTACTTAGAACCCCCAAACATTATATATATATATATTTTTTCAAACACCCTAGAGAATAAAATGGCGATTGTTGCAATACTTTTTGTCACATGGTATTTGTGCAGCGGTCTTTCAAGCGCGATTTTTTTGGAACAATTAGTAAATAGATACCATACATGACACGATTGAAAATTGCGCGCACTCGCGGAATGGCGACAAAGCCCGGTAAAAAAAAAAGTTCCATAGGCGACGCTTTAAAAAAATTTAACGGTTACCAGGTTAGAGTTACAGAGGAGGTCTTTTGCTAGAATTATTGCTCACACTCTGGCGATCGCGGCGATACCTCACGTGTGGTTTGAACACCGTTTTCATATGTGGGCGCGACTTACGTATGTGTTTTCTTTGCTGCGCGAGCTTGCGGGGACGGTGGCGATTTAAATCTTTTTTTTTATTTTTTTTTATTTATTTATTTATTTTTAGCACTGTTCCTTTCAAAAAAAAAAATCTGCTCACTTTTATTGTTATCACAAGGAATGTAAACATCCCTTGTGATAGTAATATATGGTGACAGGTACTCTTTTTGGAGGGCCTAGGGGTCTAAAAGACCCCCCATCCCTCCTTTGCACTTCACAGTATTCAGATTGCCAAAAACGGCGATTCTGAATACTGTCATTTTTTTAAAATTGCCGCCGTTAGCCGCCGTGTAAACCGGAAGAGACGTCGTGACATCACTTCCAGAATTTGCCGAAGGAGACCCAATCAGAGCCGATTACGGCTTCTGTCAGGTCTCCTTCCAGCTGGCGGACGCGCCGGATCGTCGCTCCGGTCTCCCGGTGGGACGGGAAGCCGGAGAAGACCGGCGGAAGGCGGCGGGAGGGGGGATGCCCCCTCCCGCCCCCTGGGATAACGACCGAGCGGCTCCCGAGCCAGATCGGTTGTTACCCCTGCATAGCCGACCGCCAGCTCTAAAAAATGATACCGGATATAGCCTGCAGGTGCAGGCTATGTCCCGGTAGAGCCGCTCAAACCCGACCACCGCCTATTTATGGCGCTGGTCGGGAAGTGGTTAAGTTTTAACCGAGCCAGTCCCTCTGCTACCTCTGTCTCCAGAAATCCTAGAAATTAACCATCATTACTAGAACCAATATGATTCCCCAACTTGTTATCATTAGTGCAATTTATTTCTGAGAAGACTGAACAGAAGTAATGGTTTAAATGGTTTGTACATCCCTCAACATATGTGTTGTGCCCAGTTTTAATTTTAGTGATCCCATTGTTTTTTTTTCCTTCTATCACTAATGTACCCAAAAATGGTTTTATCTCCATTATTTTTAATTTTTTTATTTAGCAATTTCCTCCTCTTTCTGGGCTTTGGCAGCACTGATAATGTGTTTGGCCTCCTTTTGTCTATTTTTATACTCCTCTCAGTGAGCTACACCTCCTATTTCCTTGAATCTTCTATATTCAATTTTTTTCTTTACTATCCTACTTACCTCTTTAGTGAACCATATTGTTTTTTTCTTCTGTTTATTCTTACTAACTTGCCTGACATATAATCTAGTTGCCTCCAAGATGGTAGACTTTAATAGTGCCACTGATTACTTACTCCTGTCATTTTATTCCAAGCTTTCAATTCAATTTTAGAAATGTACCCATTTCAATAAATTTTGTCCTTTTAAAACCTAAAACTTTTGTTTTTGTATATAATATTTCAGTTCTTGTTTTAATATCAAACCAAAGACTTTGGTCATCACTAGAACCCAAATTCTCCCCCACCTCAACATCAGACAGTCTATCCCCATTTGTCAATGCTAGGTCTAGAATATGAATATGGGTGTGCCCTCGCGCTACTATGTATCTCTGTAACTGTAAAGTGTATATATTTCCAATCACTAGGTTGCTGCTGTACCTAATATATAACACGATATATAGACCTATCAAATAAGGTAAATGGTACTGTGCAGCCTATTGATGAATCCAAACACAATAAACTGCTCATTAATTATATAAATATATAAATAAGTGTATCAAGCAGAGCTAATAGCAGTGAATATATATGACATAGAACTATAAATAGTGATCTAAACAGGTCAATGTGCTTTCTAAAACGATAAGGTAATCAAAAACTTTCAATACAGCCGTGCTCCGTGAGCATGTAAACAAGTGAATAATGAGTGAATGATGAAGTAATGTTGCATTAATCATAAATAATCACAATAATGCATAAATACATGAAATTCATAAAAATAGTAAAAATAGTGATAAAAATAAATCGCGTGAAGTGTCTTTAGACTAATGTCCTTAAATAAAATAAAGTGCCACAGTGTCTATGTGCAACTTGTGCTCAAAATAGATGAAAAACACTCCGTGCTCCATTCGTGCAGAGTAAGCCTGTTTGGAGGGGGATCGATGCTTCACCCCAAAGGGCTACTCAGTGGGTGCCACAATCCCGTTTTGTGCTCCCAGAACTCTCACCTCTATGCCTGAGGAATTACGCCTGTGTGTATATATAACACTCTTATGGGACAACACTTTCCAGGTCCACTTATCTCCCTCGCGTTTCCTTATGCCACTCATAAAGCATCACAATCGACCAAAAATCGCTTCCTTGTCCATATAGCTCAAGGATGGGGGAAAAGACAAAGGGGCTCCATAGTGTAGTATATTAAAATATCCAATAGTTTATTTAACTCAATATAATATGCTTACATCAAGACAGTATTAAAAACGCATGTGAAAAGTAAACAGCGGTGTCAGAGCGCCTCTCACTATGCCTCCAGTATCGCGTCAATCCAGCCACTTCCTCCTACACGTTACGTCACGTGACGTGACTTCATCAGGGTAACTGAATTGGCTGTAAAGCCTGTCATTTATTTGTAAAAAACGGACATTGTCCGTCGGCCATTTTATTGAAGGGCGTCTACCACGCATGCGCCGCGGCCATTTTGTTGGTGATCAGACGAATGTACTCTGCATACCCTTTCTAGTGTGAAGGAGCAGGGCTAGAGACTAGTATAGCCTGTCAGAACGGCTTATGGGCGGTACATATCTGAGTCCTCTGTCTTACTGTGTACGCTACTACTGTATATTAAAGGACGAAGATCTGCTGTAATGAGGACTTACTAGCTATCCCGTAAGTGCAAAAAATAATTATGTAGTGAGAAGGTCCCTCCGATGCATATACTGGTTAGCATCTGGAGTCAGCCACGTACAGTAAAGCGCCTGTACAGCGCCAAACTGTACATGCAATCACAGTAGTGGATGGCCACTGGTCAAAAACTGTGTAACCGCTGTGTCAAAAAAAGGAGGGGAAAACTTAAGCTCTGCACCCTATTCACATCGGGTGCGGGAACAGATCCATGCTACAAAGTGCCTAAAAAGTGCTCATATTAAAATTACGATATATTCAAATCTACTACATAATAAATCTCAAGTGTAAAATGTATGACTGTGGTAAAACTGAATTATATAAAAATTTAAAAGATAAAAATCAAAATAAAAATCAAAAGTAAAAATAAAAATAAAGAGAGTGAATCTCCCTGTGTAACCAGCAGAGCTCCACTAGTCACTTTTACAGCCGTTCTCTGCTCTGTATATCCAGAGCTAACAAACATCCTAATACAAAGATGGGCTAGCTGTCACACTGACCATAGGAGCTTCAATGGTTGCATTGGAAGAGTCACAGTTCAGGTTTCTTAGAGCTCATATATACCACAAAGGGACACTGATTTACTAAAACTGGAGACTGCAAAATCTGGTGTAGTGGTGCATAGTAGCCAATCAGCTTCTACCTTCAGCTTGTCCAATTAAACATTGACAGAAAAATAAATACTGGAAGCTGATTGGGTGGTATGCAGAGCTGCACCAGATTTTGCAATCTCCGGATTTAGTAAATCAACCTCTAGGTGTACATAAGCCACTCCTCCAATGGCATCTTCAGAACTGAGCTGTTAGTTTGACAGGTTGGATTTGCAGGAGACGGCCAGGTGATGCAGGGCTGGAGAGGCTTTCACCTTAGTCATGCCCCCTTCAGCAAAGCATCTGAAGCTGGTGCCTTTTTTGCCTATTTCTCATCCCAAAAAAAAAAAAAGTAAAAGAAAATTGCCCAACAAATATTGCAAAAGGGGAATATGGAGGGAAAGTGTCAAATGGGGACTATACAGTGAATAAGTGACAAACAAGCAAGTAGCATAAAAAACGTACCTTTCTGTGTAAAACTAAATTATAATTTCATATGACTGAGAGGAATGATGAAGACATTATTATATCATTTCTAATCAAGTACATTCTCTTTTTTTCTATTTTTAATAAAAATTTAAATTTCAACTTTATATTAATGTAAATTTCTCATTTCTGCCTTTTTCAATTCTATTCTCCATAGCAAGTGATCATTAAAACTCACAGATTAGTGATTATGTCCAGAGCAGGGTTTCAGTGATTCCCCAGGGAAATGCAATTCCCCTATTAATAAATACAGTGAATCTTCGCTTCACATTACAACACCTCTGGAATTGAATAACTGGGAAAAGGAGAGTTCACAGATCTAATAAGGAAAGTAAGTAAGCTTTACAATCACTCCAGGGAACTGGGGCTGGTATCGCCCATCCAGGATTACATCTGGGGGGAAAAAGCAATTGTAGCAGCTCTTCTTAGCATGATTCCTAATAGTTACTGACTGGAGTCCTGAGCATGAGGTGCGTTCATCCTGCAGCTGGAAGCTGCAGAATGGAGACGTAGGGAAGCTTGGCTGAGGTTTTTTGATGTAGAGGAGATCTATCATAGGACTGATTCCTATAGGATTACATTTTTTGTAACTGTCTTCAAAAACTGTAATCGACTGAGGCATGCATTAGATTTTTGTTTCTTAATAGATTTTTTGTATAATACACTGTGCTGAAAAAGTAATGACATTCCAGGTCAGGCCAAGGGGTAGCAAATTAGTTTCCCCTAAAGTAGAACTCCACTATTCTGAAAAATATTATTACATTTATAGTTGCTGCATGGGTCCTTTTGTAATTTCATGTTATTAAAAATTGTCTTTTCATTTCAATCTGCAACCACTGCAATTTTCTGAAACTGTCAAATTTCACTTCCTTTCGACATGGTAACCTAGAGGAATAACTTAGAGGTATTCTGTATACCAGGGTTTCTCAACCCGTGGTACGCATACCCTTGGGGGTACGTGCACCAAGGGCAGGGGGTATGCCCAGTTCTCCAGTTCTCTGTCTCCCGAGTCCCGTCTCCCGCACACATACAGTCCCTGGCAGCTTGCTGTAACCGTGTTGAGCGGGACTGTGCTATCAACGGGGGAAGCGGTCCACCCCGTGTGTGCGGGCGGGGTTGTCAGGCCGGCGGTAGCTGCCCGGGGTCCTGTCAATAGATTTGAAGATGTTTCCCCAGCCGGGGCAGACTGACCATGTCCTCCTGGTTCCTCCCCCTCTCCAGCACATCCTGCCTCACGTGTGAAGATGCCTGCTGCGGCTCCCTGAAAAAAAAAGGTGAGTCCTACCTTCTCAGGAACTACACATGCCAGCATGCCCAGCCATCAGTGCCTCCCATCAGTGCCTCATATCAGTGCTTCCTATAAGTGCCTCCTATCAGTGCAGCCTCCTATCAGTGCCTCCTTTCAGTGCAGCCCATCAGTGCCTCCTATCAGTGCAGCCTCCTATCAGTGCCTCCTTTCAGTGCAGCCCATCAGTGCCTCCTATCAGTGCAGCCTCCTATCAGTGCCGCCTGTCAGTGCCTACTATCAGTGCCTCCTATCAGTGCAGCCTCCTATCATTGCAGCCTATCAGTTCAGCCTATCAGTGCCTCCTATCAGTGCAGCTTATCAGTGACTCCTATCAGTTCACTCTATCAGTGCCTCCTATCAGTGCAGCCTATCAGTGCCTCCTATCAGTGCAGCCTCTTATCAGTTCAGCCTATCAGTGCCTCCTATCAGTGCAGCCTCCTATCAGTGTCACCTATCAGTGCCTCCTATCAGTGCAGCCCATTAGTACCTCCTATCAGTGCCTCCTATCAGTGCCGCCTCATCAGTGCAGCCTCATCAGTGCCACCTATCAGTGCCCATCACTTTCTCGAGACAGGACTACTTAGGATTTTTTTTTTTTTTTTACTTAGGATTTTTATTTCGACTTGTAGGGGTACTTCGCCGCAAAAGGTTGAGAAACACTGCTGTACACCATTGGTGTACTGAGTGCACCCAGAAATGTAATGTACTTCTTGTGTGATTGGCTCTCTGGTTTTCTAAAAAGACCTCACTGTGATATTTTAGGCATCAGCTTCAGTGGGATTTTCATTTATGCTAAATGGTTAGATATTTACTAAGACTTTTCTGGGGGATGCAGACACTGCCAAGTACCCCACTGGCATACTAATATTTGCTATGGTGGTTATAAAGAAAAGCAGACAAATCCATTCAGGAATGAGTCTGGAATGAAAATTATAAAACAAACACTTATTTCTGCAAAACAAAGATTGCTAAATTGCTTGCAGTATATGTAGGACACCTTGTAATTTTCACAACAACCAAACAAGTTAGATAAAGCAAGCTTTCTGCTAGCCAGATCATGCACAATATGTCCACCATACAAACTTTCCAGGGAAAAGTCATGGCACAAATATTGGGCAAACGTGTTTTTGTGTAATGTGGAAGTAATTTAGAGACTTCCCTTGCGCCAACCTCCCTTGACTGAAAACAATTTACATTTTAAATATAACTAAAGGCAAAACTTTTTTCTAGTTTTGGATAGAGACCAATAAGATTAGAACAACTGTCAGGTTTTCATTGCTGTCTGTGACCCTGCTAGGCAGATTCACCCTCTCTATTTGTCATGTTTACCATTATTATCGAAAGTGAAAGTAAAAGAGAATCCCAAATCTTTGGTTGTTTCCCGTGGTGACTGGTGCTCCATCAGTCTGGGGGTGGGGTGGCAGACATACCTGATCACAGACCACCCCTGTCACTCCAGCCCGCCACCCCACACTAACACCCCCCCGTCACTCCAGCCCACCACCGCACACAATTGACAACACCACCCACCCCGGTCGCCAGCTCGCCCTCTCACCCGCCAGGCCTCCGTCAGTCCCGCATTTACCCCGTGCAGGTCACAGCAGCGGCGGCGGCTTCCCCCCTCCATCTCCTCTGTGTCCCAGACATCGCTTATCTCCTGGCCAATGGGGTCTTCGGACTCCTGGACAATGGTTTCTCAGGACCCACTTCCTGATTGGCCGGGAGGAGAAACAGGAAGACATTAGCGAAAATCCATAGAAATCCATGCACCCTGTGCCCTGCATGTAGAAATGGGGGCCGGTCGCATGGATTAGGGGGGGCAGCGCCCATGCGCCCCTAATGGACGGGCTGCCACTGGTTGTTTCCAAAGCAGTAATTAAAGGAAAATCCTCCAATGTGAACGCTAGTTCTGATGACCCTGATGACAACCAGGGATTCCCTCACATTGGCAGGATTTTTTTTCACCTATCTTGGCTATGGGACAGGACGTGAAGGGAAATATCCCAAATGGGATACTGATGGGTAAAAAAAATGAGAGGGGTTATAACCCTCCCTTACGCCAAAATAAAATAAAAGTTATGCCTTTAGTTCCACTTTACCCCATCTGATTGACCTTGTCCCAAGATGGCTTGGAGGACTTCTAACCTTTCCCAATCATGCCCTTCAGCAAGAAGTCCCATCTTGAACACCTGCCCAGTTCGTAAGGACGGGTGCCATCATGGCAAGGGTCCCACAACCTCATGGCAAATTTAGTTTTAACGTTTGTAATGGTGAATGTGATTCTTGAGAAGAGAAATGCAAAGTAAATTTGGTCAGCTTCTAGCAATGTGTTCTGCTATTCTGTACTAATTATTAATATTACCAATGCTATAACCCCAAAGGTGTGCTTCTGGTAAAACCATTCAACCCCATACCAGCCATTGCAGACAATATGAGCTGAGCCAAAAGTAGACCCATTCATATGCAATAAAAGCAATCATTATAGCAGGGAACTAAAGGTGCTTAAGTTGCACACTTCAGTACAGGGATTTTTAGAGTCCACATAAGCTACAAAGAAATGGCAAGTGAACAAAACCTGATATTATGTTTTGAATATTTTTTCCTGACTAAAGCATGTCTTTATAGACTAAGGTAACACAATTTGTAGTTGCTTATTTGATTCAGAGACAGCTAGCATGTGCTTTAAAGTAAACTGTACCAGGCTATGGACCTTTTCCTTTTTTCACATTTCAAATGTGGTTTATTGAAGAAATAGTGGCCAAGCAGGGTAAGAAAGACAGAGAACAAATATGATAACATTACTGTTAGTTTGTCAGAACCATAAGCATATGGCAATTATTATCATAGAGGATTTATATAGTGCCAACAGTTTACGCTGTGGGAAATAACCAAAGAGTGAATAAGTTGTTTTGTGATGTCACTAGTCAGGAAAGGGCGAATTCTAGAAATGTTGCGAAGGTTAAGGCAGGAAGATTTAGCCATGTGGGGGCTGAAAGAGAGTTCAGAGTCTAGGATTAAACCTAGCACCCTGACATGTGTGGAGGGACCAATGTTTGTGCTGTTGATCTCAATGGTAAAGTCATGGGGAGGGGATAGGGGAGGAGGAACTATTGCAAGTTCAGTTTTAGAAAGATTAAGTTTGAGGATGGTGTGACATCCATACTGATATGTCTGATATGTCAATCAGTAAATCTGTGATATGTGTGGGGATTGAGGGGGTGAGGAGTCAAGAGTTAGATCTGGGTGTAGATCTGGGTGTCATCAGCATAGAGGTAGTATTGGAAGCCATGATAGGTTATCAACTGGCCCAGGGAAGAGGTATAGAGAAAGAATAGGAGGGGCCCAAGGACAGAGCCTTCGGGTACTCCAACAGAAAGAGGAAAGAGGAGCGGAGGAGATGGTTTTGTATCTGACACTGAAAGTGCGCTGAGATAGGTAAGAGGAGAACCAGGAAAGAGCAGAGTCATGGGGGCCAAGGGAGTGGAGTTTATTAAGGAGGAGTGGGTGGTCAACTGTGTCAAAAGCAGCAGAAAGGTCTAAGAATATGAGTGTGGCGTACTGGCCTTTAGTTTAGCAGATAGTAGGTCATTGGTGAGTTTTAGTAGGGCAGTTTCAGTGGAATGTTGTGGGTGGAAGCTGGGCTGTAGGGGATTGAGAAGGTTGTTGTCAGTGAGGCAGTAACCTATATGGTTGTGGACAAGGCTTTCGAGAAGCTTGGAGGCTAACAGGAGCAGGGAGATGGAACAGATGCGGTCCAGTGAGAGTTTTTTAAGTATGGGGGGTTTTGATGAGAGTGGTGTAGTAAGTTTGTTTAGCAGCATGGAGGAAGGAGTTGTATTTGAGAAGGGCAGATATGTATAGGGTAAAGTCTTGCAGGGATTTAGTGTTACCCATGCTCGCTCAAGAGCACGGGCGCATTTCTTGAGACTCCTGGGGTTATCTGTTTGCCAGGGTTATAGCAGCAAGGCCTGGTTCTGCATGAAGAGAGAGGAGCGAGGGTGTCCAGGGAGGATGACAGTATATTGTTGTAGACAGAATTGGCCAGGTCTGGCAAGGACAGGGGTGCGATTTTATTATAAAGGCAGTCAGTAGCAGAATGAAGAAGGGAAGGTTTGAGGTGGCAAAGGTTCCTGGGGGTAACTGTTTGCAGGTTAGAGGCAAAGGAGGTAGGAGACAGGGAGAGTGTGTAACGAATAAGGTTGTGAGGTTGCAGGGAGTGCAGAGGTGGGAGAATACAAGGTCGAGAGTTTTGCCATTGGAGTGAGTGATGGTTTGTGTCCATTGTGCTAGGTAAAAGAGGAGGTTAAGTTGAGTAGTTAAAAAATGGCTGAGGTTTTAACATTGATTGTGTTAAAGTCACCGAGGATGATGGTGGTTACTTCAGAGGAGAAACATAGTTTAGCCATATGGAGAAGTCTTTGAAAAACCATGACACTGGGCCGGGAGGCCAGTAAATTACTGAAATCCTCTGACAAACTGGAGCAAAAAGATGAATTTACAAGTCGATAGAAAAAAAAACACAAAATCTCCTGCTCTTGAAAGGGGGCCCAAGGATAACAGTTGACTGCGTTCACATCCTGGCTTTCTTGGATAAGACTTGCCTTGCTGACCTCATAAGGCCGGGGAGATCTAGGAACACTGAAACCATTAAGCAAAAGAGAGGACACACCAGCCTAATGAATTAACTTTATTTCATATAGAGGTGGTAAATATTATACTCACAAAATGCCAAATTCATTAAAAGCTCATTATATAGAACAGCAACATCCAGTCTACATCTAGTCTACGATTCATTATATAACATGAAAGCACAATTGGACATCCAACAGGTTAACACATTTCAAGGACTTGCATCTTCCTCAGAGCCAACCAAAGTAAAGTTTAAAATTTTGTGTGGTCTGATTTTGATTTTATTTTACATGATACGCACATTTGCAAACATTTACAAGTGTGACGAGAAAAGGGCATGGTCATATGTGCAGTCACATCTGCCAAGTCATTCAGGGCTTGGGGAAGATGGAACGGGAGAGAGTCCAGAGAAGGGCAACAAAGCTGATAAGGGGACTGGAGGACCTCAGTTATAAGGAAAGACTAGCATTAAATGTATTCTCCCTGGAGAAGAGATGCTTAAGAGGAGATATGATGGCAATATAAAAATATCTCAATGGTGATTCCAGCATAGGGAGAAAACTATTCACTATAGTTTCATGTCCCTCAAGAGGACCCTTGGCCACTTGGTGAAGTTGAGCAAGAAGCAGTATAACCTTAAACTGCATAGGGGGCTCTTTACTGTTGGAGCAGTAAGGATGTGGAATTCCCTTTCACAATCTGTGGTGTCAGCGGGGGGTGTTGATAATTAATTAAAGAAAAAAACTCCTAGATGGGCATATTAGTAAACACAATATACAGGAATATGGGAAATGATATTGACATAAACACACACATAAACACCCACACCCACACAGGTTGAACTGGATGGGCTGTTGTCTTTGTTCAACATTACCAACTATGTAATTATATGTACTGTAACTATGTAAACATTAGCAATAAGTATCTAGCAGAGGTGGCACAAAATGATCACAGAATTCAGTCATCCCAAATCACTGAAGGCCAAGGTCATTCTGCACCTGAGTTTTCACCTCTGCCTAGTAAATGACTTATACGGGGCCAGTGGGGACATGTAAACATAGAAACATAGAAGAGTGGTGGCAGAAAAAGACCAAGGGGTCCATCAAGTCATTGAGTCTTTTTTAACATTTTGAGTCTGAGTATAGATATATGTTTATCCCAAGCATGTTTGAATCTTCTTACTGTTGACTGACTCACTACCTCTGTGAATACATCAACAATGTGTAGGCAGCAGTAGTAGCAAAGAATGACCTCAGCATTTAGTCATTCTGAATGAACCACTTTTGTATACTGTAATCCATAACCCAACATTGTATATCTACTTAACAACTTAATGACCAGTACGTCGCTGAACTTTCAGTGGTTATACCAGGATGATGACTGCAGCAATAGGCTTCATCCTGGTTCCGCGTTTTAGAGCAGCCAGTCAGCTCTCTTTTAATAGCAATTGGAGCGGCTAACTAGCAGCTTGATTGCTATTACAAGCAGCGGGAGAGGATGCCCCCCCCCTTCCCTCTTCCGTGGGTGAGGAGGCCCCCCCTTCCCTCTTCCACGTCCCACGGGAGACCCGGGCAACCAGCCAGCACGTCCGCCGCCCGTACAAACCTGGGTTTGGCTTTGAACCCGGAAGCGATGACCTATCATTATCTGTTTACCTGGATGTCAACATGGCCATTTTTGAAAGATCAAAAACACAGGTCTTGCTGTTTTGCATGCTTTTAAGGGCAGAGGAGGCATTTGGGGTCTTGTAGGATAGTAAAGGCCCCACACGCACACAAACAGTGATTGTCCCACACATGTGAGGTATCATCCCGAATGTCAGATCATGGACAGTAATTCCAGAACTAGAGCTTCTCTGTGAATCTAAAATGATAACCTGTAAAGGCTTTTAAAGCATCGCCTATGGATAGTAAAATGTACGTCTTTTGTTGCTGTTGCATGGACTTGCGCAATTTTAAAGCATGACATGTTTGGAATCTATTTACTCAGCATAACATCACCCTTTATATTTTACAAAAAATTGGGTTATGTATTGTGTTTTTGTGCATTAAAATGAAAAAGAAATACAGTAGAAAAACCGGTGCGCAAATACCGTGGGACATAAAACATTACAACACCCACAAATGTATTCTCTAGAGCTTCTTCTTTAAAAAAATATATAATGTTTGGGGGTTCTAACTAATTTTCTAGCAAAAAATACTGATTTTTACATGTATACAAGTGTCAGAAAAAGGTCTTGAGCTGAAGTGGATATAAGTGTAACTAAGCCCAAAAACAAAAAATGTAATATATTGTAGCTTACTGATCATTGTCTGTGGTGGTTGCAATCATTTTCAATTTTGCAAGCTTTTATTCCTTTATTTTCATGTGGTGGTTAGCCAGTGATACACCTTCTGTCTTAGGGTGGCTACATTCATTCCTTTACTGCATCTATGGAGAAGCAACCACCCTTGGACAGCAGCATTGTCAATCAGTGGAGATGGTGGTGTTGGATGGATTAGTAGATTGAGATGAACTTTACATTACAGATTAATAATTTAAAGCCCAGCTCCTGCTAAAACGTATTAAGCAGTGACAGTAGAATTTTTTTTCTTTATGGAATACCGGTTTTAAATAAATAAATAAAGGCTGACCATTGTAAGCAGCCTTGTTAGTGGTAAATGGTTTGTCTTAACCCTGTAACTGACACTTTTGCTGGACAGCTTGGTTGG
The DNA here is from genome assembly GCA_018402905.1 of Glandirana rugosa. NCBI lineage: Eukaryota > Metazoa > Chordata > Amphibia > Anura > Ranidae > Glandirana > Glandirana rugosa. The sequence goes on along the minus strand of BLSH010157057.1, from coordinate 82,440 downwards.
TTAAAGGAAGATGGTGATTGTTCCGACGAATGTTACCAGTCGGAAATAAATAAATAAATTTTGGCCATAAGGTATTTCTTTTTTTTAAGATGACAGTGACGAATTATGCAAAATCGTCCTCGACCCGAAATTTAATAATTAGACATTACATTTCAAGTAGAGTTAGATGATTAGGTAGGTTGTGGTGGTAGAGGTGACTAACTGTTACGACGACAGGTTCCCACCAACGAAGAGGTATCTACGTCATTTCCTTACTTACATCGGTGGGATTCTGTCTTCCACATAGTGACCGATTGGTGGTGTACTTTTATTTCCTTAT
>BLSH010157057.1:56161-67861 GCA_018402905.1 Glandirana rugosa | reverse complement strand
GCTGCAATTTTCCCCCACCTGTGACATTGGCTGCAATTTGCCCCCACCTGTGATACTGACTGCTATATACCCCACCTGTGATGCTGAGCTGTATACTGTGTCCTGTGATGCTGAGCTGTATACTGTGTCCTGTGATGCTGAGCTGTATACTGTGTCCTGTGATGCTTGGGCTGTATACTGTGTCCTGTGATGCTGAGCTGTATACTGTGTCCTGTTATGCTGAGCTGTATACTGTGTCCTGTGATGCTGAGCTGTGTACTCCTGACACAATATGTGGAATACAGGGGACGGAGTGGGTGGTTTCTATAAGGGGTGGGGCTTATTAGAAGTAGAAGGGGTCAAAAAGGAAGGGCGTGGCCTGGTGCCCCCCCCCATCCTAAAACTTCACCAGCCGCCCCTGAACTGTACTGTCTGCCCTCATGCTGTGCAAACTGTTGGTGCAAAACAAATCTTGTATGATAATCAGGGCTGGTGCAAGGATTTTTGACACCCTAGGCGAAACCTCATTTTGCCGCCCCCCCTTTGGCTCTGCCCCTGACTCCACCCCCTTTGCCCTGTCAATTTATACGATGGAGGTGGCGGAGGTGGAGATTTTTTGCAGAGCCTCTCTACCCATTTCTTTAGCCGTGGTCCACAGGCCTGCACATGTGCCCCTGGATCCGCCTCATTTTACCGCCCTGGGGTGCTGCCAGCCACGGCTCTCCAGTGACATGAGTGATTGATGCAGAGTAGTGACGGATCAACAGCGGATGGGCGCCCCTGGTGGTAGTGGCGCCCTAGGCGGCCGCCTACTCGGCCTAGTTGTAGAGTCGGCCCTGATGATAATAATTTTAGGGCAGAAGGTATAACTCCGGTCCTGTCCTGAACATGTTCTTAAAGGCAAGGGGGCGCGGAGGGGGGGGGGCAGAACACCTATTTTAAGAGGAACTGCAGTCTGCTCACATGATTTGTAATAAAAAGATCCTTGCCATTCTGAAGTTTCCCTCCAACCACTTTGCATATTATTTTTTATACTGTGATTCTGTACTTGCCAAATATGCTGCAGAAAACTCCCTCCACTGAGTCTGGCTACATCCATTTTAACTGTGGGCAGCTGAAGCTGCTGCCTGTTCACTTCCTGGATTTACACAGACACACAGAGGCACACCACCAGCTCAGCAGCCCTGCAGCTCTCATTGGCCCTCTTATGACTCGCCCCCCCTCGCAAACTCTCACAAGAGTGAGAGAGGGAGCTGTGCATGATGTCATAAGCCTAGGCTAATGACCAGACAAGAAACAGGAAGTGGGCTGTATAAGGTATTTATTGGCAGAAAAAAATGTTTTACTATCCAAAGTTAAAACAACAATGGCAGAAGATTTAATAGATGGAAAGTTGAAAAAAATGACTGAAGAGCCGCTTTAACTTTCATTTTTAATCACTTGCCAACCGCTCGACATGGATTGACGGCGGCAAAGTGGTTTGATATCGCGAAACACCATCACCTGACAGGGGCCGCAAGATCGTGTGCTCACTGTGTTCCGGCGGAGCCAGGGAGCGGGTAGGGCGGACTCGATGTCTGCCGGCTACCCGCGATCGCTCCCCCACAGTGACAGAATGGGGGTCCGTGTATGTAAACACATGGATCTCTGTTCTGACAGGGGGAAGGAATGTGATCGCAGGCTCCCTGTGCATGGGAGCCGCGATCATTCCCCTCCCCCAGCCAGTCCAGCCCCCATACAGTTAGAACACACACAGGGAACACAGTTAACCATTGATCACTGTATAAATGCCAATGGTCCCAAAAAAGTGTCAAAATGGTCCGACATGTCCGCCGCAATGTCGCAGTACCGCTAAAAATCGCAGATCGCAGCCAGTACTAGTAAAAAATAAAAATAAAAATATAAACCCCATAAATTAATTCTCATCCTTCATAAACACGGCAACTTTTGCACAAACCAATCAATAAATGGCGATTTACCAAAAATATGAAGAAGAATATAAATCGGCCAAAACTGATGAAAAATATATATTTTTTGGATTTGGATTTTAGCAAAAAGTAAGAAATATTGGGTTTTTTTGCAAAATTGTCACCCTTTTTTTGTTTATAGCGGTGATCAGAAATTACGCAGAGGTCATCAAATACGACCAGTAGAAAGCTCTATTTGTGGGAAAAAAAGGACGCAAATTTAGTTTGGGTACAACGTTGTACGACCGCGCAATTGTCAGTTAAATGGACGCAGTGCCGAATCGCAAAAAGTGCTCTGGTCCTAAAGTGGGAAATCCTTCCAGGCCTGAAGTGGTTAAATACGCATATAATAAACTTAATATAATGCCGTATGCAATACTGTAAGCATTCTTATATGACTATATGATTAGAACATTAGGCTAGTTATTTTCCGAAGCTCGCTGTAGTTTCAGTAGCTGACTGTTAACGTTCTGGAATGTTTTATTTCATGTACATACTGTACATCTTTTCTTTAACAAAGTGCGAGTAGGCTCAGAACAAAGTAATTGCAACCTGAGGTTACATAGTATCCATTTCACTTCCACAAATAGTGCTTCTCAGGTTCTCTGGAGTATTTGTTGCCTTGCATTTGGCTCAGTGGAACGTTTTTCAGTTAGGTGATCACATGCTGTTTTCTATACCTGCAATTGTCCTCTAGTTATGATTCTGGTACATGAACTTTACAGAAACGTGCCCAACTGTCTCAAAACACATTTCACTTAAAGTTATAAAAAAAATCCCCCACCACCACTTATTCTGCCTAACCTGTGTTAAAAAGATTTGTCTACTTACCTATTATTAATCGGCTCCTGTCCAGTCACATGATCTCCCAACTGCGGCTGCCCTGGGCAGGGGGTGGCTGCTGCAGGGGAGAGGAGGAAGCGCCAAAAACAGCCGGGCTGTGGGAGCCTATGGGTGTCACAATGACTCCAGAAATTTCTAGCCGTTGTCAAGTGCCCCCTGAGCTAGAGTTGCAGGATCATGTGACCAGCCTGGAGCAGATTAAAAATAGGTAAGTAGATACATCTCTTAGTCAGGATAGGTAGAAGAAGGGGGAAAAGAACATTTTTAAATTGTAAACTGCCGATATTCAAAAAAAACCCTGCAAGGCAATGGCATAATGTGCTAGTATGCATCGCATACTAGCACATTATGAAATACTCACCTGGGAACGAAGCCCACCAGAACTTTAAAGTCACCAGTGAGAGGGCTTACATGTTCCCCATGTCTGTCCTCTGGGTTTGCAAGCTCTGGCTATGTGATTGGCCGGAGCCACAATGACGTCACTCTCACGCATGCGATGATGTCATCGGCCGCATGCACTCTGAATATCTTCACAATAACTTACAGGTAAGCCTTATTATAGTCTTACCTGTAGGTACAAGTGGTAGTACAGAGTTTACTACCACTTTAAGAATCATTAGACTTAGGCTTTTCTTACATTTTAAATGGGCATTTAAGACATATTTTACAGTAAATTTATGTTGAATGTGATTAGGTGCTACTATGTAGAAAACAAGTCACTTTACGGATACCTGCATACGGGGGTTTTCTGGCATTTTGTATGCCTTGTGTAGTTTCCCCATGCTTTCCTGAGCCCAAGAAGAGGCACATACTGCATACATATGAATGGCTGTATGTGGCCATGCTTTTGTAAATGCTCATCTAAAGATTTTTCAAACGTGAATGTTGTTCTGTTTAGTTTGTGGTTTAAGTGTTAATGTGGTGCTTAGTTTAAGGAGCTCTCAATGTTCCTTTTGGGGAATTTTTCCTTTACTTCCTGTCTACTTGACAGGTGTCACACAGAAGAGGAGGCTCTTCGACAGGGACACAGATAGCATTAAACCAATTTTAATATACCGGAAAGGTGGTTAGAACTTCTGACAGTTTTTTGGGGGGGTTTTTTTTGTTGTCCCTGCCCAAAATTCAATTTCCTCTAACTTCCTGTCCAGCTGATGGTTGTCTGATAGAACAGGAAGTAAGGAAAAAATTCCTGAAAATAGATGCAGAAAGGATTTAAACCATTTGTTAACCCCAAAAATGCTGCTCCTGTCTCTTTAATGTGCAATTAGCAGCATGGTGATTTTGCTTTTTAAATTATCTCTCTGTATCCCCTAAAATATCTGTGTGATAATGCCAGGTCATGACCCCCCCCCCCCCCCATGACTCCCCTTGTATATAGCTTATCTTGGGAGCCCGTGGTCTATGCAGTCTATGTCACTCCCAGCTCTCCTATCTCCTTTGTGCCTGTCTTCAACTCCACCCTCCCTCTTCCTCTGTAGCTTCTCCTCTCTGCTCTCATAATTAACTCTAAAAGCTCCTATTTCCTCTGTATTAGAAGAATAAGTTCCCTGTGTCAGGGTTATATCAGAAATATTCTTATATGTATATATATAGATAGATAACAGAGCGTGGCTCTCTCTCTCCAGCTGACGTCAGCAGCAGTGCTCAGCCCCTCCCTCAGGAACTCTGAGCTGAGAGAGAAAAGCTGAGAAAGGACAACTGATCCTAGTAAGAAGGTGTGTTATCTATACAGAGAAGTATATAAATGTTATAACACAGACACAGGGCAACTTCTTGTTATAATACAGAGCAGATGGGAACTTTTTATACAAGTAGCTTAACAAACACTTTAAAACTTTATGGAGACTCCAGCTCTTTTCCCAAAAAATACTATCTACATGTTTAAAAGGATTTAACTTTGACATTTGCTTCTGGCTGTGATGTACAATATATATGGTAAAACTATTTTGTATTCTTTTTCAGGAACCAAAGTCCAGACATCTGTGAGCAGAATCTGCGAGAGGTAGAGTCAGCTAAAGCATTGTTTAATGTATACTACAAGTATAAGTCATTTACCTGTTTGGCAGTTTACCCTAGCAATAGTTGTGGTGACTGTGTTCAATGTGACCGGATGACACACATATTACATCATATTACATATGACATCATAGTACAAGTAACTGGCAATATGCACCACATTTCTCACACCTAGTCCATTAGATCTGTCCCTCCTTTGTAGGAAGGTGATTCCAAAAGGAAAGCTAGCAATGCCATCAAGCTAGTTCACCTTACATTGTCTGTTTACACCTGGTGGTCCCTAAGGGTGAATGGACCGTCCGATCAGGTCCGTCTGAAAAACTGACAGTGGACCTGATTGGAACGGTGTGAAAGGGGCCCTAGTGTTCTTCATTACAAATGTTTAGTCTGGTGTGCCCCAATTAAAAAAGCAAATCTTGCTCACTCACCATGCAATTATTATTAGAGGTGAAGATGAATCGATTCATCTTCACCTCCAGTTCCTCTTCCCTCAGAGCGAATCTGGGCTGCTTAGACAATACACATCCGGACAACCAGCGCCAGATCTATTACTGTTTTCTATGCAATTATTATTATACATTATTATTATACAGGATTTATACAGCGCTCACCAGTTTGGAAGCTTATTGATTAGTGAGAAGATTGAGTAGCAGTCTTCTCTTTCAGAATTTCTCTTCAACAGGCTAAAGCAGTATTGATATCATTAAAGAGCGAGTTTCCCCAATGGTAGGCTTTTCCGTAAAGGGGACCAACACTACAGCCGGCTATGAACACAGTCACCAACACTATGACTAGCATATTTGCAGTGTTCAAAGTTCTACAAAGTTCTGTTGCAAATACGAATCGTGTATAAGACAGCTAAATGCAGTAAATAATTCTAGATACGACTAGGCAGCCTTGTTATCTGAACATCCATTTGAGTCACACATTTGTATCTCCTTTATTCCAATAGCTGTAATAAATAACCATAATCATGTTGTATGGTGACACAAAAGACCAATGATGGATACATGTAGCTTATTTTAACCTCCCTGACGGTATGATTATGTCAGATTTTTGCGTCTAAAAGCGGTGCATTGTTTTGCATAGAAATTTGGCGTTTTATATTGTAGGCCTGTAATTCTTAGGAATAACTCACTTAAAGTGGTTGTCAATAGAGTTGAGCGAACACCTGGACGTTCGGGTTCTGCGGGTTCGAACGAACTTGGGGAAAATGTTAAGGTTCGGCACCGAACGTTGCCCGAACGTTATCCCGGACCCCGAACCCCTTTGAAGTCAATGGGGACCCGAACTTTTAGGCACAAAAATGGCTGTAACAAAGTCCTGGCAAGTGCTAGAGGGCTGCAAAAGGAAGTAAAATGGGGGGTAAGAGAGGGCAAGTGCCCTACAAAAAAATGGGGATAGGGAAAATAAATTAAAATCAAATAAACTAGGAGATGATTTTTGAACAATAATGTGTCACTTACAGCTGCAGCTAGAACCTCTCCCTTTAGAACTAGGAGATGATTTTTGAACAATAATCTGTCCCTCTAAGCAGAAGCCTCTACCTAGTGCAGTCAGATCGCTCAAAGCAGCAGTATGTGAAATCTCAAATTACTCCCACAATCTGATCGTTGTGTACGATCCCACAATCTGATCGTTGTGTACGATCGTTGTGTTATGAAGGGTTTGATCTGCAATCTGTCACTCAAAGCAGCAGTATGTGAAGTCTCAAATTACTCCCACAATCTGATCGTTGTGTACGATCGTAGCGATCCTTGTGTTATGCAGAGTTTGATCTGCAATCTGTCACTCAAAGCAGCAGTATGTGAAAAATCTCAAATTTCTGCAATCTGTCCCTCAGAGCAACAGTAGTAGTAATCTCAGGATGCAGGATCAGATGTTAAAATGTCTGCAATCTCTCCCTCACAAAAACGCCGGCAGCTTCCTCTCCCTACACTAACCCAAGAGCATGTGACATGCAGCACTGTGACTCCAGCCTCATATAGAGGCTGGGTCACATGATGCACTGGCCAATCACAGCCATGCCATTAGTAGGCATGGCTGTGATGGCTTCTAAGGGCAAACCAGTGAAACGCTTGTTGATTGGCTGCCATGCAGCTATTCAACATGCGTGATCAACTACCAGAACCCAGAACCCGAACGTTTTTTGAAACGTCCGTGTTCGGGTCCAGATCCCAGACACCCCAAAGTTCTGTACGGACCCGAACATTACAGTCCGGGTTCACTCAACACTAGTTGTCAACTTGTGACAACCACTTTAACCTACAGGTAAGCCTATAATAAGTCTTACCTGTAGGTGCACTGCATATCTCCTAAACCTGCACGGTTCAGGAGATATGCAGTGTTGAAGCTGTGCCGACGTCATGTCGGCACGTGCGCAGTGAAGGAACGGCCTGCGTGCCGTTCCTCCACTGCAACAGTGCCATGACTGGCGGCTCCCGTGTGCATGCACAGGAGTGACGTCACGCGACTCCGGCCAGTCACAGCACCGGAGTCGCGGCCCCGGAAGGAAGAGGGGCAGAAGAAGGACGCCGCTAGCAGAGGGGACAGCGCTGGACATCACAGGCTTTGTTTGCAGGTAAGTGGCACATAAGGGGCTACTATGCGATGCACAGTAGCCCATTATGCTTCTACATTACAGGGGAGTCTAGTAGACATCCCGGGTATGATAAAGTTTGAAAAACAAAGTCATAAATTATAATATAATAAATAACTATAAATAATTATCAAAAATATTAGTAATCAAATTTATTCAATAATGTAATCAGATCAAAAACACTGAAATTTGCTCAGTTGCAGAATTGTCGCTGTCGTCTCTTTCAGTCTCTGATGATAAATTTCCCCAGAAATCAGTATCACTCAATTCTGTAAATGATTCTTATTTACTATCGGTGTTTTCTAGCCGATCAAAAACCACTGTTGACATAAAGGGATGCTTTTTGGATGCCATGGACATTCTCAAGTTTCCAGGCAGAAAGAATGACATATATAATATAAAAGTGCATGCAGGGCACTGGCCAAACCACTAGGGACAAAGGGGATGTGAAATGATTTCATACAGTAATGTAATCTTACAGATAACAGTGTACTGTATGTTTACTGTGTGTTTCACTATTTGAATTTCCCGCCGGTCTCCGCTCCCCGTGTGATGCGACGCTCGCAGGGAACGGAGCCCGGCATCACCGAGTGAATTGGGCGGAAGACACAGCTCGCTGACACAGCGTGGGGACATCGCTGGATGCCGGAGACAAGGTGAGTAACGCTGCCTGGATCCAGCGATGGAATCCCGAGTGTGGCTCGGGGTTACCGCTCTTGGTACAGAAAATTCACCCCGAGCCACACTCGGGAATACCGCCAGGGGGGTTAAAGGGAAATGGATATTTTTTACATACTTGACACTTAGAAAATACTTTTTAGCCACATAGCAGTAGTGACAGTTGCAAGCTCGTCTGTACCAGCTTCAGCTATAGCATCACCAATGGAATCAGAGTAGATTTTTGAGTAAACCCAGAGACATTGATCTTTTTAAGCTGCAAGCATCAGAAATAAGGATTTACTTTCTTGATTTGTTGTAGGCTTTGACATTCTGGAATCAGTTCATTTATGCAGTAATCCTGTGAGATCTCAAATCAATTTAAGTGAAGCTGTAGATGAAATATTTGACAATCATCTGTCCTTTCACTCAGCACATGTTTCCATGTGTTTTCAGCATTCTTACAGTAGTGTATGTTAATGAAGATGTCAGAGATAGAATTGTAATAAATTATTGGGGGGGGGAGTAATTTCCTACAGAAAGTACCTTAATTCGTGAAATGACTCTGGTCGAGAACCGAGGTAAATTTTCCCTTAGGGTTCACTGTAAATCAGGTTAATCCATTCTGAACTTTCTTTTTGTTTATATATACAGTAAAATGATGAAGTGTATGTACAAAAAAAGGATTTTAAACATGTATTGTATGTATGTACGGTCTTTTGCATTAAGCTGACCTCCTTTCATGTGTACATCTAAAAAGAAAGAAAACAACTATAGCTCCGCTTTAATCTTTGTTTGAAACAATCCCAAACCCCAATTTAAGTGACTAATCTAGGGGCCAGAAAACAGCACTGTGCATCCAGGAAAAGATCATCTGAGGACATGATAAAGTTGTAGAATTCATATGAACTGTTTTTCCATGATTCCCAATCAAGTGAGCCCACCCTCATGGTAGTCAGGGGGCAGAAACCCCTATCTGAGTGGACAGGTTCTCCTAAGACTTTCATCTTGCACTGCTCTTTTCAATATGAACGTGTCAGAGCAGGGAAGATGGCCGCGGCTCGTGTTCGTGAACTGAAGCAAATTTTTGTGAACTCTTCTGTCCGCGAACCGAATTGTTCATGAACAGAAGCATTTGTGAACCGAGGTATCACTGTATCTCCAGTACAATATTTAAGAGTCATCACCTGCCTTTCCACCTTTTCCAATCAGAGAACTCTTTGCATTTATTCAGAAAATGCAAAGCATTCTCTGAATGGCGCCTGCACCAGGCTTCTGTGTTCACAATGTAGCAGGGCAGCTGCTTGTCATGGGACCCAGAAGCAAATGGAGATCACTAGTGTAGCGGTGTCTACTTCAGTGATTTTCAGCTTTCAGGTGCATCAGCCAGGTATGGTATATACATAGTTACATTGGTCCAAGCTAAACCAATGTAACTATGTATGAAATATCTATACCTGAAATTCCTCTTTAAAGTCTATGCCCAGTCAAAACCTTTTTCTTAGTTTTGCATAGAGTTAGGCGGGCTTGGAACTAGTGGTGAACTACATTTTGGGCCATGCCGCCAGCCCAATCAGCTGTGGCCAAGGGAATTCCTTACCCCGCACATAACAATGGGGCATGGATGGCGATGACATCATTGACCCAATATGGCCATGTGGGGCTGTGCACCTCGGGTGCCACACAGCATGGATCTGTCAGGACTGTGGGCAGGTGAGCATATGACTTTTTGGGCATCCTTGGGGGAGAGGTGGTAACTTAAAGGATACATATATGAATGTGTAGTTATCCTTAAAAGAAAATCTTCATTGAGAGAAATATGTAGACTGCAATAGCTGTCTTCCTTGTAAACATGGCTAACTGACTAGAGGTCCCTGCTTCAAAGGTACAAGTCTTATATATCACTAAATGGGAACAAGCATACAAATAGTGAAGTCAGACTTTGATCTGCATATCTATTCCAAGTCAGTAACTCAGAAAGTATTAAAAGTATTAGCATGAGAACTGGGCAAATAGCAATATAGCAATATCAGGAGAGGGCAGCAGGGTCTGCCTCCATATACTTAAACCAGACCCCCCTCCTCCCCAGCACAAAAATATATGTTAATGGTATGGTATAATGGTATGGTAATATATGGTAAAATGTACAGTCAAACACATTTTGGTAAACATAGTTTTGTAGCTGGTTACCTTGAGGCACTGGCTACATCACTGATGCCTTCCAGGGAGTACTCACAAGATCTCGCACATGCGCCTTACAAAATCTTGGGAAACGTGTTATTATTTAATAGCAAGTCACCCCAAATCAGGTATGGCACATGCACCAGATCAGGCATTGTCACTGGTGGGCTGACACTTAACAAGAAAAAAAAGAAGCCATTCATTGATGACATATTCTTTGGACAAAGTTCTGAAGTTCTTGTGTTTAGCTATGGCTAACCCTTCACTACTATCAACAAGTAACAGATTACATAACAACGTCTATAAATACTTGTTATATTTTAGCTCTTTGCTTACAAGCTGTTCATATTTTATCAAATGTCTTAACACAAAATTGCATAAAATACCATGTAAAATCTCAAACACAGCAAAGCACATCTTGTTATGTATGCATTTTGCAGTGCAGGGGATTACAGGTGGGCGCTATCAAGGCAGGTTAATTTACAAATACTAGTTATAAGTAAAAATACATTTATTGATTGCTATTAAATACATAACTGGATTAAATAGTTCAAAATATGGCCAAATGTTTGTGGACATCTGACCACCACATCTACCTATATAGCCAAAAGTATGAACACAGTCCTCCAAATTACATAATGCAGGTGTTTCCAGGGAAGCATACAGTTAGGGCTTGTTTATGTTATGTGCCGTGGCTGACAGTTTTCCGCACTGCATAAACCCAGGTTGCCGTTAGGGCACATAGACAACAATTGTTTTCTACATGCTCTGTCCACACTAGGGTTGCCACATCATCCCTTTAATCCAGGACACATATGAAGTATACAGGTTCTGTGGCTAATTTAATGCAGATACCAAGTATCAGGCACCAAGTTTAATTACCACCGTAATCAACCACAAAACCTATGTAATTAACATGTGTCCTGGATTAAAGGGATGATGTGGCAACCCTAGTCCACACCACAATGCTGGTGTGATGTGAGGTGCAGAGCGGAAAAGTGTAGCATATCTGCATGTTTCTGCAGTGCACTGGATGGCACGGCATGTCACCATACTGCAACGTAACACACTTTTTTGCCAAGACAAATAAAAGTAATCTGTGCGATGCGATTAAACGCACATTACACCACTCCCTGACAGAGCTCACACTGATCCAGGTGCGAACCAGGCCTTAGTGCTACAGCATACAAAAAATATATTGGACAAGTGTGTATTTCCAGCCTAGTGGCAACTGTTCTGGGAATGCCTTTTTTGTTCCAGCAACACTGTGCCACAAGGCCATGTTTATAATTACATAGTTTGTCAAGTTCAATGTAAAGGAACTCAAGTGGCCTGGACAAAGCCCTAACATCAACACAACTAAGCAAGCCAGGCAGTGGCATCCCCAGCTTTCATATTTGGGGGGGGCACATGGGGGCAAAGGGACAAAAGTAGGGGGGAATTGTGAAATTCGACCCC